>VIAB01002683.1:62397-74837 GCA_009801035.1 Oophaga pumilio | reverse complement strand
AATTTTCAAAATTTTCGCCATATTTGCATTTTTTTCAAAAATAGTTTTATTGAAGAAATTTTACCACTATCGTGAAGTACAATCTGTCACGAGAAAACAATCTCAGAATCGCGAAGATCCGTTGAAGCGTTCCAGAGTCATAACCTCATAAAGAGACAGTGGTCAGAATTGTAAAAATTGGCCTGGTCATTAACATGCAAACCACCCTTGGGGGTAAAGGGGTTAAGGGCATAAAAATTAAAAGCTCGAAAATTGCGAAATTTTTGCAAAATTTTCATTTTTTTCACAAATAAATGCAAGGCATATCAAAGAAATTTTACCACTATCATGAAGTACAATATTTCACGAGAAAACAGTCTCAGAATCAGTGGGATCCATTGTAGATGATGTGATGACCTCATAAAATGACTGTGGTCAGAATTGTAAAAATTGGCCTGGTCAGGAAGGTGAAAACTGTCTTCGGGGTGAAGTGGTTAAAGGGAGTCTGTCAGCAGGATTTTGCTAACTCATCTGAGATCAATATAATATAGATAAAGAGAAGCTGAATCCAACGATGTATCACTTCGATTACTGGGAGCAGCAGTTCTGATATCTTCAGAGCCTTTAGATTTAGAATACAGCACAGCTGAGAAAGCTAACCCCACCCTATCAAGCTGTCCAAAGACAGTGAGATGCTTAGCACAGGAAGGGGCCTTGCTAGACTAGTGTAGTCCAGCAAAGTTGATCTCTTAGTGATAAATCCTTCACAGTTAGTCAACTACAGCACGCACTTTGACAAGTGACACATCCTTGAATTCTGTATTTCATCCTCTGTCTCCTTCTGTCTTCAGATTACATAGCAAAAACCTGCTGACAGATTCCCTTTAATACCAGCTACGTAACATACATATGTTATATATATTTACACATATAATGAGTGGTTTGCTCGATTCTAAACAAGTTGGGGTTTTGGTACCTTAATATACAATATAGGGTAGTTATAAAATTTATATTCTGTTTTTCAATATATTAATATACTTTTTATGTTATATAATAGTTCCCATAAAACACAATCCTGTAATCATTGGTGTAATTTCCATTTGCCTATTGTTTATATGTTCTTTTTTGTGTTTACAGGGACTTGGCCTGGAACAAAATTACATATGTTCATCCTCACTCATTTTCATCTTTACCGTCACTTATCAAATTGTGAGTTTTATTTGAAACAATCAAATGCTAACTTATTGGATATTGGTAAAGCCATTGTTTGTGTTTTGTATGCACACTTTCTAATTACCTAACTGTAAGATACATTTTCAAATTTTATTATAGCATAAGATTAAAAAAGTTCTCAAAATTTATGAATGTAACATGAACAAGATTGGATTATGGGGCTAGCCTGCAGTCTTACCGGACCGTATAGATTTTTATTGAACAACTAGATGGAGGCCTGATGCTATTACATTGGGAGGGCGGTAATTTCTCAATGGGGGCAGGCTATGCAGCGTTGAGACTCTCTCCCCCACCATGTGCTCACCCACCTATCCACTCTCTCTTTCCCCATGTGCTGACTTCTCCCATCTCTGCTCTTTTCTTTGACCTGTCTACCCCATGTGCTATCCCCCTTGTCTGCTGCCTCTCTCCTTCCTGTGCTGTGTTCTCCCTTCATGTGCTGTCCCGTTTGAGCTGTCTCCCCCCCGTGCTCTGTCTCTCTCACCCCTGTGTGCTTTCTCTATCCCCCATCTGCTGTCTTCTCCTCTCATGTCATCTCTTCTTTGACCTGTGTACCACATGTGCTCTCCCCAGTGTGTGTGTGTGTGTGTGTGTGGTGCGTATGGCATATACAGTGTGTGTTTGTGTCTGGTGCGTATGGCATATACAGTGTGTGTGTGTGTGGTGCGACGGTGTTCCGCTGGTGGTACCGCCCAAGAGGCTGGTACCACCAGCAGTTTCCATATTGAGACACATCACTTGGGTGTCCCAATATGGCGGTCAGTGAACTTCCGCCTCTTGGAATTTTTGGGATCCGGACACATCTGGACGGAACAGGATGTGAAGACATTACAAGGTAAGTATATATTAAGATAACTTCACACCACTCTTTCCCAGCCACTTACACTGGGTGTTGTCTCCCCGTCCACTTCACACCACTCTTTCCCAGCCACTTACACTGGGTGTTGTCTCCCCATCCACTCATCGTCTTTCTTGCTTAAGGTGACCACAAATGCCTTCCCTGTGCACAATTGTGTTAGTAACATTAGGCAGGCACCATTATGCTCCTTCTAACCTGGTGAAATGCCTGCCCCTTGTCCTGCTGCTGGCTCTGTCTTTATTGTTGTTGCATATGAGAAACACTTAATACTTTTGAAGTAAAGCAATGAGTGAACTAATGCTAATACTTTCAGCTAGTAATAGTGTCTGCAGCATGTCACGGCCCTAGGGCCACATGTTTAGAAGTTTAGAGTCATGTGCGCTTAATGGGTCATTGGATATATAGCGCTGCTTAATATCAAATTACTGGTAGCATAAATGCACACAATGTCAGTATACATAAATGTATTGCATCTAGCATAAGGTGAGTATACAGTATGATCTGTAGTCTCTGCATGTGTAATGTCATACGTATTTTGGCACTCTTTTGATGTAATCGTCTGCATTTGTGAAGACAAATACTTGTAACAACTGTAAAGCCTTTACAAAAAAGTAATCTAGAACTGTATTGTTTTCACCAAAATCATGTGCATTGGCAGCATAGTAATAGTGTAAAAAGGTCAAAAAGTTACGTGAATCGGAAAAAACTACCTCAGTGATATTTTTCAATAACAAAATGCAAAGTGAACAAAATCTAAATCAAATCAATATTTGGTGTGTCCTCCATTTATCTTCAGAACAGCAGGAATTCTTCTATGTACACATCTTGGAGAACTAACCACATATTTTCTGTGGATGTAGGCTTGTGCAAATTCATCTGTCTCTTCATGCAATCCCAGACAGATGTCATGATTATGAGATCAGGGTTCTGACGGAGCCATATCATCACTTACTGGACTTCTTGTTCTTTAAACTGAAGATAGTTCTTAATGATTCTTTAAAAAAGCTTGAACAGCACATCTTGAAAGCTCAGTCTGCTTTGAAATCTTTGCCTGGAAGAGACTTTTCTGATGTGTCTTGTTGCTGTTCTCAGTCTTGTCATAGTGCATGACCTGTGATATGAAACTGTCTTTCCACCTTTGGAGCAGTTTTTGTGCAAGCCTCCTTTGCTGCTTCTGTTTTAGTTAATAGCTGAGTTTCAACCTACATATGAAAATGATGATCATTATTGTCTGTTTAGTGTAATTGGTTACTAATACACCTGGCTAGATTCCTATAAAATCCCTGACAAGTGTACCTAAAAGAACTGTTGCTACATTCCAAATATTGATTTGCTTTAATTTATCTTTCGTTACTTCAATTTGCTTTTTGTTAATTGATAAAAATAAACTACTAACAATTCTATTTTTGAAAGCAAGTTATAAGGATGCAGGTGGACAGGTCCTAGATGATGGTATGAAACCCAGAAGAGCAGATTCCAGCACACATAGCACTGAGAGGGTTTTTTCATGGGCCCAGATTTTGGGTCTTGATTTTAGGAACTAGTGGAAGAGCTGTGCGGGATTTGTCATTCCCATTCTCCAATCATGGCTTTGCAGCTCATTTAAAAGGCAGCTGAGCTGCCTCAGAAGGTCGTCTATGTGTGGAGGTAGAAAGACCAGCTTATATTTAGAACAGTCTCTGCCAGAGGCTATGAGCAGGACTGTTATCCAAACGGATGAGCCTGTGCTGTTGTGTGAACTGTTTGTTTTTATGCTGAGAAAAAGGCCAATTTGTTTTGTGAGTCATAACTGTTTATGGACTTTCAATAAACCGCTTGCAATATGAACACCAAAATCAGATCCCCACTAGAGCTTACTAGAAAGCTGTACACCTACAATATATCAATAATGTGATATATACACTGGTCAAAAAATTAAAGGGAACACTTAAACAACAGAATATATCTCCAAGTAAATCAAACTTCTGTGAAATCAAACTGTCCACTTAGGAAGCAACACTGATTGACAATCAATTTCACATGCTGTTGTGCAAATGGAATATACAACAGATGGAAATTATTGGCAATTATCAAGACACACTCAGTAAAGACATGATTCTGCAGGTGGGGACCACAGACCACATCTCAGTACCAATGCTTTCTGGCTGATGTTTTGGTCACTTTTGAAAGTTGGTTGTGATTTCATACTCATGGTAGCATGAGATGGACTCTACAACCCACACAAGTGGCTCAGGTAGTGCTGCTCATCCAGGATGGCACATCAATGCGAGCTGTGGCAAGAAGGTTTGCTGTGTCTCTCAGCGTAGAGGCTGGAGGCGCTACCAGGAGACAGGCCAGTACACCAGGAGACGTGGAGGGGGCTGTAGGAGGGCAACAACCCAGCAGCAGGACCGCTACCTCTGCCTTTGTGCAAGGAGCAGCAGGAGGCGCACTGCCAGAGTCCTGCAAAATGACCTCTATCAGGCCACAAATGTGCATGTGTTTGCACAAACGGTTAGAAACCGACTCCATGAGGATGGTCTGAGTGCCCGACGTCCACAGATAGGGCTTGTGCTCACTGCCCAACACCGTGCAGGATGCTTAGCATTTGCCACAGGACACCAGGATTGGCAAATTCACCACTCGCGCACTGTGCTCTTCACAGATGAAATCAGGTTCACACTGAGCACATGTGACAGACGTGACAGAGTCTGGAGATGCTGTGGAGAGCGATTTGCTGCCTGCAACATCCGTCAGCATGACCGGATTGACAGTGGGTCAGTAATGGTGTGGGGTGGCATTTCTTTGGAGAGCCGCACAGCCCTCCATGTGCTCGCTAGAGGTAGCCTGACTGCCATTAGGTTCCCGAGATGAGATCCTCAGACTCCTTGTGAGACCATATGCTAGTGCGGTTGGCCCTGGGTTCCTCCTAATGCAGGACAGTGCCAGACCTCATGTGGCTGGAGTGTGTCAGCAGTTCCTGCAAGATGAAGGCATTGAAGCTATGGACTGGCCCACCCGTTCCCCAGACCTGAATCCGATTGAGCACATCTGGGACATCATGTCTCGCTCCATCCACCAACGTCACGTTGCACCACAGTCTGTTCAGGAGTTGGCGGATGCTTTAGTCCGGGTCTGGGAGGAGATCCCTCAGGAGACCATCCGCCGCCTCATCAGGAGCATGCCCAGACGTTGTAGGGAGGTCATACAGGCACGTGGAGGCAACACACACTACTGAGCGTCATTTTGACTTTTTTTAAGGACATTACATTCCACTTTAATTTTGTGGGTGACTCCAAATCCAGGCCTCCATTGGATAATAAATTTGATTTCCATTGATGATTTTTGTGTGATTTTGTTGTCAGCACATTCAACTTTGTACGGAACAAAGTATTCAATGAGAATATTTCATTCATTCAGATCTAGGATGTGTTATTTGAGTGTTCCCTTTATTTTTTTTGAGCAGTGTATATAGGTTTATTGAAAGTCCATATGTTATCTATCCCTGAAAGTTTTTGTCTTGACACTTTTATTTAGAATGTGTTCTTGTTGTACTGTGAGACATAAGTTATTAGGAGTATCACCCAGTTCTGAACTATTTTTCTTTTTTTCTGAGAATGAGTAAGCACAGTAGAAGTAAGAACTGTGTACATATTGGGGCATATCTATTAAGCTAAATGTGCCCAAATTCTGCCATATTTTGTGCCAAAAAACTGTCTTACATGACTTGCACCACAATTCTAATGTGTTTTAGAAACTTTTTGCACCTTGTATGACAAACACTCCTGTCTTGAAAAAAAGCTCTTTATTTGAAAAGGGCACATCTTAATGTGCAACACCTTGTGCCAAAAAATGCACCAAAGTTTTGGAAAAAACTTCGGACACAAGTAAGCCAACAAATAGGTTTGTCAAACAGCATGAACCACCTTGAAAAATCTGGTGCATTTTATGTCTGTTGAGTCTAAGTTTGCTATTTTTTAAGAATTACAGAGTATTGATAAATCTGCCTCATTTGAATTGCTCAGTGGTTGACAACCAACAAATGTTTTGGGAACATGTTCTCCTAATTAGTAATTGAAAATCTCATTGAAAAGTTACAAATAATATGAATGTGCTTTTGATTGTCACTTGAAAAACAAAAAAATAAATATACCTTAATTACCAAACTTTTCTGTTTTAACTTCCGACCTAATAAGTTCATTTTTGTTATGGATAATTTTTACATTTTTAGAGATAGAAACACATGGCTTGATAACATGCTGTAATGCTAAAATTGTGAGAGTTTATGAGAAATAGGTTTGATTTCCATATGTCCTCTTCTCCCAGGGATCTTTCTTCCAACTATTTGTCTTCATTTCCTGTTACTGGTCTACATGGTTTGACTCATCTCAAACTGACGGGAAATACTGCTCTGCAAAAACTGATTCCATCAGAACATTTCCCAAAACTAAGGTGAGCACATCATAATATTTATATAATTGTACTTTTCGATTGGAGCTTATTCTCTTTTACTAGTCATACTTAAAAGGGTTGCTCGCCATTAGGGACAATTTTGTTTGACCGAAATGCATGTATTTGGGGCTAATGGTGGACAAGCCCTATAAGAATGTTTAATAGGATTGTGTAAGATTGTTATAGGTATGATTTTTCAAATCATATATTTTTAAAATGGTGTATTATGGTAAATGTGCACTGGGGTGGGGCATGTGGTCTACAATGATTTTGAGAGTGCCCTTTAGGAGTAGATTGACTAAAATCAGTTCAAGCAAAATTTTGAAGCCATTGAGTAGTTGAGTGATTTTTTGTAATGGACCTCTGAATACGAAGAACAGGAATCGGCTCTGATAGTTACTGACATCACCTCTTTTTTTCCCTTGAACTTTTCCAACATGTTTCCATCAAATCAACTTAACTCTCCTTGGTAAAATAATCTAGACTTATCAGCGACGAGTTAGGGAGTGCCAAAGTCATTTGATTATGTAGTAACATCTGTCCCTGCGGTCATGCTAGGAGCACTGATGTTGCCATATAGGCAACATGCAATGCGCTTATTGGAGTCTTACAATCTGCATGCTGGTTTAATTACGTGTCAGCAAAGCAGTATCACAGCCATGCTGCCTCTCGCTTTTTTGCACATGGATTTTAAACATGCAGTGAAGTGTACAATCCTCCAATGTGCCTGAAATAGGCTGGGCAAACACTTGGGCAAGCTGGAAAGACCCCAAGGCAAATGTTTGGATTTGTTTGTGATGTCTGTTAGCAGCTTTGTGGTAGTGTGCTTTGGGGTAGTGTTCTGCCACCTGCAGGTAATGGTAATTTGACCTTTCAAATGGTGTATCATTTGTGTGTGTGGGTGGAGTATGAACGGAGCAAGTGTACAATTCAGTAGGCAGTGCATGTTTACAAATGTGTTTGCATATGTGCCTCACCTGCGGTGAAGTGTGCAATCCTCCAATTTGGCTAAAATAGGCTGGGCAAGCAGTTCGGCAAGCTGGAAAGCCCCCAAGGCAAATGTTTGGATTTGTTTGTAATGTCTGTAAGCAGCTTTTTGGTAGTGTGCTTTGGGGTACTGTGGTGCCACCTGCAGGTCATTTTTCCTTAGTGCAGGTTTATGAAAATTAATGTTTAAACTGTATTTTGTGATCAAATCATGGATGTGTGGTTTGTTTGGCTATTTTCTTGCTGAAGGGGGCAAGTTTACCTTTCAAATGGTGTATCATTTGTGTGTGTGGGTCCAGTATGAACGGAGATACAAAGTAATCACCGAAAAACAGTGTTTAGAAATAATAGAATAGATAAAAGCGCCAAAACATAAAAAAATGATATAAATGAGGTATCGCTGTAATCGTACTTTCCCGAAGAATAAAAACTGCCTTATCAATTTTACCACACGTGGAACAGTATAAACGCCCCCCCCCCCAAAAGAAATTCATGAATTGCTGGTTTTTGCTCATTTTGTCTCCCAAAAATCGGAATAGAAAGTGATCAAAAAATGTCATGTGCCCAAAAATGGTACCAATAAAAACGTCAACTTGTCCTGCAAAAAATAAGACCTTACATGACTCTGTGGGCCAAAATATGGAAACACATTATAGCTCTCAAAATGTAGTGATGCAAAATCTATTTTTTGCAATAAAAAGCATCTTTTACTGTGTGACAGCTGCCAAACATAAAAATCCGCTGTAAATAGTAAATCAAACCCCCCTTTATCACCCCCTTAGTTAGGGAAAAGTAATAAAATTTAAAAAATGTATTTATTTCCATTTTCCCGTTAGGGTTAGGGCTAAAGTTACAGTTGGGGCTAAAGTTAGGGTTAGGGTTGGGGCTAAAGTCGGGGTTAGGGTTGGGGCTAAAGTTCGGGTTGGGGCTTATGTTAGGGTTAGGGTTGGTGCTAAAGTTAGAGTTAGGGTTGGAACAAAAGTTAGGGTTAGATTTGGGGCTCACGTTAGAGTTAGGGTTGGGGCTAGAGTTGGAGTTAGGGTTTGGATTACGGTTACGGTTGGGATTTGGGTTAGGGTTGGGATTAGGATTTGGGTTAGGGGTGTGTTGGTGTTAGGGTTAGGTTTGTGGTTAGGGTTATGGTTAGGGTTGGGATTAGGGTTAGGGGTGAGTTGGAGTTAGGGTTGGAGTTAGAATTGGGGGGTTTCCACTGTTTAGGCACATTAGGGGCTCTCCAAACGCGACATGGCATCTGATCTCAATTCCAGCCAATTCTGTGTTGAAAAAGTCAAACGGTGCTCCTTCCCTTCCGAGCTCTGCCATGCGCCCAAACAGTGGTTTAACCCCACGTATGGGGTATCAGCATACTCAGTACAAATTTCACAACAACTTTTGGGGTCCAGTTATTCCTGTTACCCTTGGTAAAATAAAACAAATTGGAGCTGAAGTAATTTTTTTGTGAAAAAAAGTTTAATATTCATTTTTTTTTAAACATTCCAAAAATTCCTGTGAAGCACCTGAAGGGTTAATAAACTTCTTCAATCTGGTTTTGAGCACCTTCAAAGTGACTTCATATGTGATGTGGTCCCTAAAAAAATGGTGTAAAAATGAGAAATCGCTGGTCAACTTTTAACCCTTGTAACTTCCTAACAAAAAAATGTTGTTCCAAAATTGTGCTAATGTAAAGTAGACATGTGGGAAATGTTATTTATTAGCTATTTTGTGCGATATAACTCTCTGATTTAAGGGCATAAAAATTAAAAGTTTTAAAATTGAAAAATTTTCGCCAAATTTCTGTTTTTTTCACAAATAAACGCAAGTTATATTGCAGAAATTTTACCACTGACGTGAAGTACAATCTGTCACGAAAAAACATTCTCAGGATCGCCAAGATCCGTTGAAGCTTTCCAGAGTTATAACCTCATAAAGGGACAGTGGTCAGAATTGTAAAAATTGGCCTGGTTATTAACATGCAAACCACCCTTGGGGGTGAAGGGGTTAAAACAACACTCTTATCTGCACTAAATGTTCTATAATTTAGTAGTGTGTATTTTTGAGTATATTATAGTGAAATGGTTTGCAGCTCCTTCAAGTGTTAGAGTATGTTAATATGGATGGAAAAAGCATGCACATCCCTACACTACCACAGCGTCTACTGAATCTTGGGAACATCTACTCCCAAGAAACACCATAATGTCATATTTTCCATATGTTTCCAAGTTCCTGCATTTTCAAGGTTCATTCTATATCCTGTCTCATATTTTTCCTTACACATGTCAGGTATGCAATTAAACTGTCACCAGGACCTCACTACTATTGTAGTAAATGTGAAAGCATAGTTGTATTTGTGGAAAATTGTACAAAAGAGAAGAGATCTGGAGTGCCTGAAATAAATAACTGTAAGGCATGTTATAGCATGCTTTTGTTTTAATACATTTTCTAAGTTTGTAATTTATCGTTCCTGTTAAGCACTGAAAATTACGATGAATAGTATAAAGAAAATATGTCTGCCACATTGTGTGCTGGAGCAGAGGTAGACAATAGTTAGCACGCTACATCTCCCCATTAATCTCACGAGGGCTGAAGCTTGCCATCATCAACATTCTTGCACTTTGGTAAAACAAAGGCTAATGTGACTGTGAGTACAAATCCAATTACTCATCACAGGTACATTTATTTAGAGAAAGCTAAGGAGAAATGCCAGGGAGTAAGGCTTCAATTATATTGACTATATCATTACCAGAAGATCATGCCATTTTTATGGCCTTTGTCCCTTATGAAGTGCTGCCAGACTCGCTTCACGTTGCCTTAATGAACAGCTGTTGTTTACAGACCACTGTTTCCAACACCAAATTGGATGAAGATTTGTCAAATTTTACCACATTAACTTGTGCAGTGCACAGTACCAGCAATCTACCTTAAAAGGGCCCCAAAATGTAATTATAAATAAAGTTGTTCGACTACAATACAGTGTATCTGCATATTGCTATAGTCTAAAGAGATAAACAAATCAGTAAATATTAGTTTCATGGCGTTCCACAGGCAGGCAAGTCTTCAATTATAGAGCCATTTATCTTCTATGGAGGTTGAGATGAAAAAAAACACCTCTGTAACAGGTATTGTGCCTGTCTGTGATAAAAACCTTACAATTAGAACCCCTGTAAAGTGAGTCCAAACTCTAAGACCTCTTTATCAATGTTATTTTCGTAAATTATCCTCTTACTGTAATTCACTATGCTTGACAACCAGAATTTTACAAAACCGAAGTTGGGAAAAATAAGTAGGATAGGATGAGGATCAGCCATGTTGAATTATTTTGGTTAATCCTTTTTTGTATTTGTCAGGATGAGCATTGACTAAATGTGTTCATTTCAGCCTGCAAGTCACATGTTTTATATTTCATATTTGTACCTACCTAACGTATTTTTTGGACCATAAGACGCACCTAGGTTGTAGAGGAGGAAATAGGGAAAAAAATTGAAGCAAACAATGTGGTAAAATATTTAATAGCATATCTCTCGACACGGTTATAGGGGAGATTTGCTGCTGGAGGGTCACATGTTGCTCAACAATCTTGTATGGGGAGAGCAGTTTTGCAGAACCTGTGTGGCTCTGCTGCTATTACCATACTACAGCTCCCATCATCCCAGCCTGTCCAAGCATGATGGGAGTTGTAGTTTTGCAACAGGTGCAGGGCCACGTTGATAGGTGGTCCTGCAGTGGAATTTGAAAACCTGTCATCACGATTTGAATAAGCCTTTTGTTTTAAATTTCACGCTAGAGCCGCCTGCACATTCATGTTACAGCGTTCTCTAGCAAAATAAGTGGAGAGGACGGCACTCGCTCAGATTAACCTCCGGCGGTCTCTATCAAAATTGTTCCGATACCTGCACATGCACATACAGTATTGGGATCTCAGCTCAATGACGAGCCGAGATCTTGATCTGCGCATGCACCAACAGCGGCGCCATTTTGCTGGTGACCACTTCCTCCTGCAGCGATCCTGCTACTGCCTCCTGTGACCTCATGCCTCCTTCTCCGACAGCGAGCCAAGTACATTCGGACTGCCAGACGTACCCCCCATTTTTTTCTCAAATTTAAGGGAAAAAAGTGCATTTTATAGTCCTAACATTACGGTACATCTTTTAATATAAGAAAAATACTCTAGTTAAAAGGGGAGCCACTGAATATTTTTCACTTTCATGTAACCTCTACTCTCATTTTGGCTTTTAAGGAGCTTGGCATCTGGTAAGCCAATCTATAATTGTTGCAAAGTTCTATAATTTGGATATGTGTTGACTGCTCTGCCAAGCATCTTTGTACATACTGAAATCAGTTTCCCGTTTCTGCTGTAATAGTGACAGGTCTTGCCGTTCCGGTGCTTTGGCAAATCCCTGACTACATTTAAAAGAATCCTGATAGGAAACTGCTGGAGAATAGACATGTAACTGAATTTTAATGATAATGGCCTCGATTAATCAAAGCAATTTTACCAGAATTCTGGCATAAATTACTTTGAAAAGTCACAGAATTTTGTCGCAACTCAGAGTTGCGCAAAAGTTTTTGTGCCTTTTAGAATTTTTATGCCAGTTTTTACCAGCTGTGCCAAAATGGGTGAAGCTGTGGCAGGACAGGGGTGTAACAGTAATCTGACTGCAGTAAGATTTCTGGTGTAAAGAGCGCCACAGCTTGTCTAATTCAAGACGAGCGGCTTGATACCACAGCTCTTCTTGAATTAGACTAGTTGTTGCATTCCTTACACCAGAAATCTTAATCCATGCCACTCTTCAGAAGCTCCAGATTCACGAAGAGGCGTGCACATCCTTATAAATCAGGACCGTCTGACTCCACCACGCCTACTTATCAAGACCTTCGAGAAAATCACCGGTCTGGATGAATCGGAGTCATATATGTGTATATACAGTCATGGCCAAAAGTTTTGAGAATGACA
>VIAB01002683.1:34668-60830 GCA_009801035.1 Oophaga pumilio | reverse complement strand
AATTTGCCAAAAATTGGTTTGCGATTTTTTTTAATAATTATTGAGTTACAGGACTCTAAATTGAACTCTTAGGGTAGCTTTGAACTATAGATTCCATTGTTTATATGCAATGCGCATGAGGTCCTAAGACAGGCCTGTACATCCCCTGTCAGCTTTTAAAGAAAGGTGCTAAATAACGAAATAGGTGGAGTTTTTTGTTGTACATACAATTCAGGAGCATCATAGTGTAAGTTATGGGTAAATAATATGTCATCAGAGGAGAAAAATGGAAACTTGATGGGCAATGGTGAAGGGGTTAACAAAGAAAGATGCTATTTTAAAAGAAAGTGCCATAGTTTCATCTGGAGAAGATCAATCAACTGGAGATGCTGAAGCCATCACTTAGCATTGATCTCTTCTTTATACAGTAGTTATTTAATGTACTTCAAGTATAAGGGTGCAATATAAAGCACCATTACATTGAATGCTTGGTCTGAAGCATAACTATTGACTTCTTTTGATCTTCTTCTCTACTTACTGTAAATAAAGAACATCATAGCGCTCTTCCATAAAAACACTGTGCCTATAACATCACTGTAATAATACACTTAACTGAGAAAGCAACATGCTGTTACTTACTCTCTCTGTTACCGACAACTTCTGTTCAAGTTGGCCATGAAGTTCCACCAGTTCACCTCTATAAATAATGTGCACATAGATAGTCTAACAATATACAAAGAGGGAGCGCTTGTAAAAGCAGAATAATTGTTTCCTGTGTTCATTCGTTGCAATTATGTGATGCCCCATAATTCAGAATGGGAAAGCAATGCTTGTGACACGTTCATTCTGCGCCTTTGTACATTTAAATAAATAACAGGACATTAAATCATCCACTTGTTGAAAAACGTGCACAAGATAGTTGAGATTTATAAGAGCGTTGGGCTGTAATTGCAGTAGTTCTTAAAAGAAAAGATTACATAAAATAACTGCAATTAAGAAGGGCAAATAAAAGTCACATAGCTATGTAAGAATCAAAGAGGAGGCAGAAAATAATATGTTGTGAAGACATATACAATCTATGCAGGGTGATAAAAAGCTGAATACATTCCACACAGCCATATATTTGCAAATGTCAGTGGGGAAATAAGTCAGTGTTGTCATCTCCACTTTAGCATTGAAAAAGCAAACTGTGTATGTAACCGCTCCCCGAACTCTTACATCTCTCCCAACGGTCCATTAGTTGCTTCACGCTGGAAGGTACTCATATGGTTTACAATGGTGTGAAAAAGTGCTTGTCACACTTAAATGTTTCAGATCACCAAACAAATATAAATATTAGCCAAAGATACCACAAGTAATACAAAATGCAGTTTTTTTAATGAAGGTCTTTATTATTAAGGGAAAAAGAAATCCAAACCTACAGGGCCCTGTGTATTTGGGTACTGTATCAAGCACATACCACAAACATTCATATTGCAATAGTCTGTGGAGAAAAAGAAACCTGGCACCAACCCGGCTCAAAGACCGAGACGCCGGTGTCTGTATACGTTGCTGAAAATGCTCCTGTGGTAATCCGGTTTAAGGCCGGGGTCACACTTGCGAATGTGATGCGAGAAACTCGCACGAGTCTCGCACCTCAATACCCGGCGCTGCCCCCGGCACTCGGACCAGAGCGTTCAGCTGCATAGAAATACATGCAGCCGCACACTCCGGTCCCCAGTGCCGGGTATTGATGCGAGAGACTCGTGCCACAAGTGTGACCCCGGCTTAAGAGAGGAAACGGGTGCAATACAGTACAGTACAATGTCCATAAAAAGGAAAAATAGGCACCACTCACCGTTCCTAGCGCAATCCTTTATTCTCATCGCTCTGCGGACCCATAGAAGCGCACGAAGTGCAAAAGTCCGACTCCTACCTCCACCTCTTCTCCCTGCCGCTATGTTTTAACTATGGATGTGAATAAAGGATTGTGCTAGGAACGGTTAGTAAGTTCTTTTCTTTTTATGGACAAACATTTATATAGTCATTCAAAAATATTGTGGATACATCATTGCATAGTACCCAACCTCGACTAAACAGCCTATTTCACATTCCTAGTTGTCCCACAGTGATAGCTATTTGTTAATTCTGCTGCTTTTATTTCAGTATGATAGCTAGGTAAGAAGTTTCCGAAATGAGCTATCATATGGATATGCACTAGATGTATTGTATCTCCTGTCCATGCACAGAACTATTATGATATCCCATTACAAAATCATTGGCATTAATATGGTGCTATTTCCCCCACTCCTACCCCTACCCATCCCTTTGCAGCTATAACAGCTTCCACTTTTCTAGGAATTGTTTCTACAAGATTTTGGATTGTGCTTGTAGGAAATTTTTCCCATTCATCAAGAACAGCGTTTGTGAGGTCAGACACTGGTGTTGGACGAGAGAAACTGGCTAGTAATCTCCATTCTAACTCATCCCAAAGGTGTTTGATAGGGTTGAGATTTGTGCTATGCATGGACCAGTCAAGTTCTTCCACCCCAAGCTCACCCAGCTATGCCTTTATGGATTTTTCTTTGTGCTTTGGAGCACAGTCGTGATGATACAGAAAATGGCAAACCCCAAACTGTTCTCACAAAGTTAGAAGCAACAATAATGCAAAATGTTTTGTTATGGTGAAGCATTAGGGTTTTCATTCATTGGAACTAATGGGCGCAGGCGAACCTCTCTAAAACATCCCAAAAGCATGATCTCTTCTCAGCCAAACTTTATAGTTGGCACAATGCAGTCAGATAACTCTCTCGTGCCTCTTCCCAAACCCAGATTTATTCATCAGACTGCTAGATAAAAAGCGTGATTCATCATTCCTCAGAACACATTTCCACTGCTGCATAGTCCAGTGGTAGAAGTATGTTTTACATTACTCCATCTGACGCTTGGTACTGTGATTGGTTATGTAAGACCTACGTACAGCTGGTTGACTATGGAAATCCATGACATGAAGCTTCTAGGACACCGTTTTTGTGCTGATGTTAATGCCAGTGGAGGTTTTCAATTCTGAAGCTGTTGCGACTATGTAGCCTGCACCTTAGACCTTAGCGACCTTGCTCTGTAACTTAAGGTGGTGTGCCACATTGTGGCTGAGGTTTATAATCATATCATTTTTTGATAATACCATTCGCAGTTTATCAAGGAGGAGAGAAGAATTTTCACGAACTGACTTGTTACAACGGTGACATCCTATTATAGAACCACGCTGGTTTCTGAGCTCTATAGAACAAGCCATTCTTTCTTGTGTTTATGAAGACAGAATGCATGGCTAGGGGCTGGATTTTATACGCCTGTGGTTAGGGGGCTGAATGACAAACCTGAATTCAGCGATGAGGTGTATCTTAATACATTTGTCTAAATAATGTATAACCATAAAACTATGTTAAACTGTTAAAGGGAACCTGTCATGTAAAAAAAACATGCTATTATCCTGCAGATATGGGGTTAATCTGCAGGCTAATAGTGTTCTGAACCTGCTTGGCGCTGGTACTTAAAGTCCCTCTGCCAGGTGTAAATTAACTTCATTCCCCCCCCTTCCAGTCATAGGGGTGGCGCCAGCGGTGGTTCAGTCACCACTCTGTGTATAGAGAGCGACGGCTGTCACCCTAATGATGAGCGAGCTGTCACTCCGTGCATGGGGTGCAGTTACAGCGAACATACCATCTCTATACACTGTCCACAATTATATTTTTTCAATACATAGAGAATTCTGTCACGATGACAAATAAAAATGAATTAGAACAATGCATAAATAGTTGAAGAAATATGAATCCCAACTATATAATTCTGAACTCACTTTCATGCCTCTGCAGTGAGCCGGCAAACAGCTTGTGCTCTGTAGGCCATGGAGTCTAAGGAGTAAGGTTTCTCCTTGTGGAATTGACATACTTGCTCTGGTATGTCAAGGTAAGGAGGCTTATACGCACCAGGAGAAACGTTACCACTTAGACCCCAGTCCAGAGCCTCTAACCTAGCCAAATCAGTTCTCATACTTTGCCCTGATGAGTGGCAATACCCTGAAACACCATGTCAGAAAATTGAGATACTGATTTGGCTTTTATCCTAAGTTATATTGCATGACTCGTTAAAGGGTTGATTGTGACCTGTAGAATCGCTGCTTCCAATAGGTGGCGCTATAGAGTTCAAGTCCTCTTTCTCTCAGAAGAGGCGATTTGCTGTATGCGAATACAGCATCTAGGAGTCCTGCTGTACTGATTTTCTGAGTTTATGAGTCTGGGGGATGCATGACAATGTAGATTACAGCCCTTTGCCAATTTAATTCTGTCATTCAGATAAGCTATGTTATCATGAGATCTTGAAATGGGAGGTATGTAACTGATGAAAGCAGTAATTGACATCTGATCTGATGTTTGTAAGAATGGAGAGACCTAGAACTCCACATTAAAAGTGTAAAAGTTCTGAAACTTTGATGTGTGTTTTGAAAACCAAGTGGATAGGCTACATGTATAAATAAGCACAGCTCATCTTGATCTCCACAATCGTATCTACAAATCTTAAATACTAGTCCAGCATATTACAGCACTGTTGGAGAGGAGGTGGGTGAAGATAATTTATTACAGACACCAATTACTATTTATTCTCCTTCTCTTCTTCGCATAGAACTTTCTTAAGAAGTCATACAGTGTCTAACCTTGACAACAACACATGTAGCATATCGTAAGCTTAAACTATTTCTTTCTAGGATTGTGAAAAGTAGTTATCCAACCAAACTAAATTGACCCTTTTATCTCATGTCATTGGCAGAGTTATGGAAATGCCTTATGCCTACCAGTGCTGTGCCTTTGCAGTCTGTGAAAGTGTCTTCAAACAGTCAAGTCAGTGGAGCAAAGATGACAATAGCAGTGCCGATGACTTTCCTCGAAAGGATGTTGGAATGCTACAGCTACAAGGTAAGATACATTTTGTTTTACCTGCTTCTTAAAATGAGAGTTACAGAATATAGACATAATATAGGGGTGGTCATATGCATGACTTAAGCTACAAATGGTGCTTTGTTGGAAAATTTACTGATTGCCACCACAATAGCGAAATGTATAATCCTCCAGATATGCTATTTTTGTAAAAAATTAATATCTTACTTTGTGGATAATGCCATGGTTTACTGCCTTTAATCATTTCATCAAGGAAGTTGGCATATTTTCATGAACCAATAATACTGCAATGTTTCGAAGTACTAATGGGAACTCGTTTAATTTGCAGATGATCGTGACTTTGATGATTTTCTTCTTGATTTTGAAGAAGACGTGAAAGCTCTTCACTCTGTTCAGTGTACTCCATCTCCAGGTAAAATGAAATACGTGGTATCTACTTTCAACTAGTATCCTAATTTTGTCATTTATAATACGGCAATACATGAGAGATTAAAAAGGTTGTGCACTAGTGCAAAAGTTAGAGGGCCCAGGGCAATGAAGAAAAAACCTTGTCTCATATCTCAGTCCTGCGTCACTTCTCTTCACTGCCTACTGTGACTCCTGCTGGTCCCCTGGCGTCAACATACGGCAGTGGTCACCTGACGCCCCCCTCTAAATGGTAATACTGGGGTTCGCAGTACATAGTGGTGCCAGATTGAGAGGTAAGTACATGGTATTTTTCCTTCTACTAACCCATACCCATAAATATTAAGTTTTATACTTTTATCATAGTGAACAACCACCTTAATTACAAAAATAAGAAAAAAAAATGTTCCTAAACCTTTTTATTATAAGTCATAACTTCTTTGTGTATATTATTTGCTTGGAAAAGTACTTGACATTTACTCATTGGTCCGACTAATTGAATGCCTTAATGATGGTAAGTGCTAGTGAAGACTACACAGTCAAAAGGAATTTGTCTACCTAAATTTGGTAGCATATTTGCTTTCCTATTTGCATTGACCTGGTACTGAATGTAATAGGGAAATCTTACACCATAAGAAAAGAATATGGAATGTATGTTAAGCTTACTGATACACTTTGCAATCATAATTATTCAACTCCGTTTGCAAATTAAGTTTATTAGCAACATTTTATAAATGTTCTGTTGTTTGAAATAATCCAATAAAAGAAACACAATTCAATACCACAATACGGCTAACATAACAAAGAGTTGCTCCAAATTCAACACAAAATGTCAATTTTAATGACTACTGCAGTGTCAGAATTATTCAATCCTTTCAGGCTAAGTTTCCTTAGTACTCAATGGAGCACCCTTTTGCAAATGTAATACATTGAAAGATGCCAGCTTATGGCAGCGTTCCTGAGGATTGCTAGCCTGTTTAGCATGGGCAATGGCGTCCGGTTCATTAACATTCTTGGGATGTCAATAGAGTGGTCCAAGACGTTAAGAGGAGAGAACATTGTCATACACACAAGGAAAAAGATAGAAAAACACAGCATAGTCATTAACTGTCCCTATATATACAGTTTGAAGAAAAGTACACAAGTTAAAAGTTAAAGAAATACTGATTACTCTACTTGGATGTTGCAGAAAGCAGAAGCTGTCACCAGGGGCGTACATAAAAATCATGGGGCCCCATAGCAAAAGTCTGAATGGGCCCCCCCAAAAAAAAAAAAATCAACAGGTGCTCTTAACTCCAGGCATGCATGTAAAGTGCCAGCACAGTGAGGGGACACATTTAACAAAAAAAAATCCACCCCGTCCCCCAGCCAGCCGGGCTCACCGTCTTGTGTGTGTCCCTCTCCCTGAGTGAGAGAGGCTCATGAATGTTTTCTGCTTCCTGCAAAGCACGTGTGCTGCTGTCTGGCTGCCAGGAGGCGTGGTGTTCTTATGCAAATACAGCCAGAGACTTCAGCCAACTGCTGACCAGGAAACAAGGAAAGGGGAGCCTCAAGGGGGTATACAGCGGCTGGCGCGTACATTTAATTAAAGGAGATAGTACTGTGTCAGCACAGCTGCCAAACCGCAGCGGCCGTTGCCGGCCCCCTCACCTGTCCGGGCCCCATAGCAGCTGCGTGGTCTGCTACTATTGACGGTACGCCCTGGGCTGTCACCAACTGCAGCCAGATTTCAGAGAAGAAAGGTGGTCAAAAACCCTTGAGTGACTACAAAAGACCTGCAGCAAGATTTGCTGGCAGCAGGCACTGAGGTTTCAGTTTGCACAGTAGTACAATACTATACGCTGAATTATCCATGCCAGAACTCCAAGACATACATTGTCTCCAATATGTTCAAAACCACATATATAATCCATAGAGGTTTTGTGTTATGCTCACCTTGTGAAGTAGACCTACTAAGCTCTAGGCCCAAGTGGGTATATGGACCCCAGGCATGGCAAGATAGCACATGGAAAACGAGGACGTGGTACACTTAAGAATCTTGGAAGCAGCAGGACGAAGGAGGTGAATTCAGCAGAGATAGAAGCAGGTTTAGCATGGTGTCCACAAGAGGTGAGGTACACAAAACTAGAGTCTTGAATCACAATCTTAAGACACACATGTGTCCTAATGAACCTTAAAAGGCCTAGGGAGACAATGTCACTGAGCCAGGCCGGGCAACCCGCAAAACGCAATGTGGAGCACAACAGAGGGTAACAGATAGATGTGAAGGGAGCAGAGCCTGGGATACCCAGGACAGGTGTATAACATTTGGGGATTTTGTTTTGTAGAATAAATAAACAATAACTATAACCCATGGATAAGCAATATACAGTATGTGGAGGAGGTTGAATTAAACAAAACATTGAAAAGAACACTTTGCATACAGTGAAGCATAGCAGTGGCTTGGTGATTTGCGCAGGCTGCTTTGCTTCTTCTGGTACTGAAAACCTGCAGCGTGTGAAGGGCAAGATGAATTCAATCAAGTATCAGAAATCCTAGGAAAATACATCATGCCTCTGTGAGGAACCTGAAGCTTGGATGTCATAGGACTTTTCAACAGGACAATGATTCCAAACATGCCTCAAAGAGTGGCCGTCACAGTACTCTCACTTGAATCCTGTAGAAAATCTTTGGTGTGATGTAAGGAATGTTGTTGCAGCACACAAACCCAAAAATATTAATGAACTGGAGACCATGTCCCATGAGGAATGGGCAAAGATTCCACAGAAACACTGGCAGAACCTCGTGTCTGTCTATGCAACACATTTGCAGCAGGCCACAAACGCCAAAAGAGCTCTAGTAAATAGTAAAGACACTTGTCATGAAGGTGTGTGTCAAGGCAGTAACTTGCATGCCTCCTCAGAACCGCCCTACTCATCATGGTCACCACATGGTGTATCCTTCTGTCAGGCCATATTGTTCAGTTTCCTTTTGCAGCACTACTCTGCGCTGCATCAGCTTGCACCTTCCATTTGGCCTTAGTGGGGTGTAACCGTTCTCTTCAGGAATTTAACCTTGCTGTGTCCTGCAGAGATTAGTTCCTCTGGCCTATCCCATTCCAGCAGGGTGTATATTAGGTACGTCTTCCCACCACTCTTTGCCTGAACGTTGGTTCCTAGTTAGCTCGTTTGCTAGTGTCTTGTTTATGCATTTGTTTGTATGCGTTTGTTGCATTTAAATGCATATGAGTGACATAGTTATTATTTAACCCTATAACTGAAAATCTAAATACGGTATGTGTGTGTGTATAAATCAATCTATTGCACATTTAAAGTTGATCAAAACATTGTTATTTGTGTAAACATTAATAGCAGGTCATTTTGTCATTACTACAGGACCATTCAAACCCTGTGACCACCTGTTTGGAAGTTGGCTGATCCGGATCGGTGTGTGGCTGATAGTTCTCCTGGCCTTCATTTGCAATGCTTTGGTGATTGCCACAGTCTTTAAACATCTTTCTTATATTCCATCCATAAAACTTCTAATTGGTCTCATAGCCATTATGAACACTTTGATGGGCCTTTCCAGTGGGATCCTGGCTACAGTTGATGTTTTAACCTTTGGAAAATTTGCTCAGTATGGGGCTTGGTGGGAAAATGGAGTTGGTTGTCAGATAACTGGGTTCATGTCTGTGTTTGCAGCAGAAACCTCCATCTTTCTCCTCACTGTGGCTGCACTTGAGCGAGGACTTTCTGCAAAATGTTCTAATAAGTTTGAATCCAAATCCTCATTTATAAGTGTCAAGGTGTCTATATGCTTTTGTTTTATTCTGTCTTTGGTAATCGCAGTGTCACCATTATTAAGCGGCAATACGTATGCGACCTCACCGTTGTGTTTCCCACTGCTTTTTGGTGATCCCTCCTCTATGGGTTTCATGGTTGCTTTAGTCCTCTTGAATTCATTGTGCTTCCTTATAATGACAGTTGCCTATACCAAACTTTATTGCACATTAGAAAAAGGGGAATTGGAAAATGTGTGGGACTGCTCAATGGTTAAGCATATAGCCTTGCTCCTCTTCACTAACTGCATTCTCTACTGCCCTGTGGCCTTTTTGTCCTTCTCCTCACTGTTAAATCTTACATTCATTAGTCCTGAAGTGATTAAGTCAATTCTCCTGCTTATTATCCCATTGCCTGCATGTTTAAATCCTCTATTGTACATTCTCTTCAATCCACATTTCAAGGAAGATATTAGTGGACTGAAAAGCACAGACATGTTGTGGAACAGATCTCGACAAACTAGCCTGTCCTCTATTAATTCGGAAGATGCTGAAAAACAATCCTGTGATTCTACACAAGCCTTGGTGACCTTTGCAGGCTCCAGCATTTCATATGAGTATCCATCCAGCCCTTCATCATACCAAATGACTGAAAACTGTACATTGTCAGCTGCAACATATGTGTCTTGTCACTGACAACATGGCCACACTGACGGTACTGGTTCCTGGTTTCCTTAAGACCCAAGCCTTTCCTTATTCTATTATTGGGAGAATAGTATCAGTTTGTCTTTGCTGCATCCATATGAAACCAATCAGCTTTGCTATTTCTCTTGGATATTGTCTGAAAGATAAGCCTCAGGATTTATCATTAATCTTTTACAGGGTTATCTTGCCTTTCCATCACATCATTTCCTCTAATTAAACCAAAAACTGAATGTGCAGGACTTTGTCAATATACTCCCAGCTGCCAAGACTTCAGCATTCATAATGCATAAAATATGCTCCAGAGCCGCCTCTCACTTCATGTGTATGACATGCAGAGCTTACAATCTAATACAAAGCACCAATATACTGTAGAAGCTGGATCCAAAACTCAATATGTTGGAACACACGTGATACGTTTCCAACAAAGCTGCTCTAATATCTAGGAAGGTTTTTATTATTTTGCTTTTACTCATCAACTATTGCAGTCTTTATCAAGAAAGTCTAGAGAAACTTTTCAACGAGAGGACACAAACCTTGGTGTCCATACATTTCCCTTAAGATCATGAATTATTCATTTTGTAATCTAGTTTATAGGCAGGGACGTTATGTGCCTTTATAGGTAATTTGACGGATCAACACATGGACAATAGTTTGTGTTCAGTACATCCTGAATGTTTCCTGTGTCCATGAGAATAATGCTCTCGTCTCCTAGCCCCTTATAAGACAGTGGCTTAAATGGATTAATTGGAGTTAGAAAATAAAGATCTGCACCACTTTAGCCCATGGATTGGGTATTGGAAAGGAAAGGTTAACATCTCCCCCGACAATCAATTGGCCGCTTCCCCCATACATATTAGAACGTTGGGTGAACCCGGCGATATTGGTACATGCATTAGTCTAATATGGATGGGGGCATAAGGAATACGAAGGTTTCGTTTTATACTCAGAGGTGGAGTTATCTTTTAAATGTCAGCTATCCTGAATAATCACTCAGATTACTATATGTAGTGTGATTTAAGATTCATTGTTTGGCTTTTTTTCTTCCAAACACATAAATGATATGTTTTCCTTGCAGTAGGGAGGCATGTTGCCGTAGTTCCATCATGGTAGGAAAGATACAGTGAGTTGTGTTAACATCTAGTGACTCTTTTTGAATGTCATGTTCGTTGTTGTAAAGTCCTATTTTACCATAGTCGTTACAAGAAAGTGGGCATTCAGCCCTAAATTTTTAATCACGACAACACTGAATTTCAGATTTTACCCTTGCTTCCACTTCTCAATGAGAGAGTGGAGAATTTCACATCTTCACATATTTCATAATAACATGTTACATTTATCAGTAATGTGTGTGTATAACTCTTTGCTGTCCTGTTAAGGGGAATATAGAAAGGAGACTGCATTCACCTTCATTCAGAAAGTCATATTTTACCATATGTGCCAATATATATTTCAGTTCTAACACGCTAACTGCCAATGGATCTACTGAACTATGTCTCCCTGTGTTTCTGCTGAACCATGGGGATCTATGTGGAAGAACCAGCGAAACTCTGGGAATAACATCTGGAATACCGATTGTTAAACATCCATACAATATGTGTCTGAATGAGGCTTATAGTAATTTTACACATAGAACTCCTGATCACTTACAGGAAGGTGTTACATGTTACATCTTCCTATTCCGTTGAATATAACACATTTAGAAAGGAATCTGTAAGCATGTTCACCCCTCCCCACAAATTATTCATATGCGTTCCAGCCTTTTTCCCCACCCAGCGCCACTTCCTCCTGATTGACTGACAACGCCTGTGCCTGAAGTCACAGCATAGAAGCTGTCAGTCAAGCAGGAGGAAGTGGTGCTGGATGGGGAATAGAGCTGGAGTGACAGAGGCTTCAGATCTACAGTCTCATTTGCATATCAATGCAAATGCTAATTTCTCAGTAACGGAGGAACGGATCGGCCATGTAAAGATATTGCTGGGCTTGTCTTTGAAAGAGCTACATGTGCATATAAATAGTTTGGAGGGGTGAAATCCTGCGACAGATTCCCTTTAACTGTGTATGAAACGTAATCTGCACTGCCTGTTGCTGCAAATGGAGGATGCTTGTATGTCTTGTTTTCAATGAGGAGCGGCAAGAATTGACTTAAGTGGTTAAAGGTGAGCATGAAGGCTTTTTCACCCTCTCAATCTGCAGGTCTTTAGTGAACACAAAAGTGGATAATCCCTTTAAACAATTTACATTCATGTTATATATTTTATTAAACAGGGAACTAGATATATTCCAGCTCAAACCCAGCAATCAAAGTACAATGTTTTAGTGAAATTGGGCGGATAGTCTATTAACTAGTTCCACAAAACTTGGAAACTTACAGAAACTTTGAATGTGATCATAGGTTACAGATGTTACAATACAAATCTTTATAGCCAGCATTTTGATATTACTATGGATATAAAACTGTAATATTTGAAATAAAATTGAGATCAGCAATATAATCAGGAGGGAGCCTGACATCCATCCCATACTCCATTCTAAATTCCAGTTAATCTGTTATGGGAATCTTATGATACTGTATATAATGGTACTGGACCTGGAAGAGCTTCAAGCAGTTACAAAGACAAGGATGCTACACAAGGGTGACAATGGCTACTTCATATATGATAGGCCTAAAATCACATGTAGGAAATGGGAAGAACTTATATGGGCAGAACATTGTATAAAATACATATAAATGAACCTAAAGGCTCTCCTATAAATAGACACAAGGTTTTATTTTTATAAGCATGTTTGGAATATTGTGATTAGAAATGTGTAACTTGGAAATGAGAAATACTTAATTTTTATGAGATTTGTAAATATAGACCTGTATTTATTATTTTGGCAAAGATATAATAACATCAAATGGTATAAGTGGAAACAGCTTCAACATGTTTATTCTGCTCATTGGTTTTATTGAGGTTGTTATCTGTATATACTGTATATAAAAGTCTAGTGTCTGTACATAGATAATGCTTGCTTGCTTTTATATTGGTGTAACAAATATATGCAATTTGTAATAAAAGTTGTGATGAAATGAAGATATTCTGGTTCATTTTTAACATATGAAATCAGGTCTAGATATACGATACTTGATGTGAAGCATTCTGAATGGAAGATGGCGTGATATATAACATATAATTAATTAAATGGTCACTGTTGTTTCAACAAATTTTGCAACAATCCGTGGTACAGGTGAATAAAATAAGCTGTTTTAATATACCTTATTAGAGAAATATACTCCTTTCTCTACTTTCTCTAATGCAGCTCAAACAGACTGCAGGTTAGAGAACCGGTTAAACTTTACGGAGTGTGGAGGAATAGGGAGAGGCACTGACATAGGTACAGACACACAATCTTTTTATATACAAAATAAAGGATAATAAATGTGAAAGGGAATCTGTCATTACCACGGGCAGCATGTATAAGTTTTAGAGAATTCATAGTTTAAAAACCTGGCTGGAGACTACAGGAAGAGACCTGACTAGTCCGGTGTAGTTCCCAGACAGATTTTTCCCACATTGCTCCAGCTGTTTGACAGGACTCTCCCTATGTACATACATGGGATAGACCTGTGAAATGTACCAGATGGGACAACCTCTCTACACCATGTTCCAAATTATTATGCAAATTATATTTTTCTCTGATTTTCCTAAGTGGTCGGTGCAAATGACAGTCAGTCTAATAAAAGTCATCACCCATTAGAGTATACATCGAATTATATTGAATAAACCTCCCAATGATAACAGTATAATCTCCAAAATGAATAAAAACTCAAAATGCACTGTTCCAAATTATTAGGCACAGTAGAATTTCTAAACATTTGATATGTTTTAAAGAACTGAAAATGCTCATTTGTGGAATTTGCAGCATTAGGAGGTCACATTCACTCAACAAAAAGCTATTTAACTCCAAAACATCCTAACAGACCAAGTTACATGTTAACATAAGAACCCTTCTTTGATATCACCTTCACAATTCTTGCATCCATTGAACTTGTGAGTTTTTGGAGAGTTTCTTCTTGTATTTCTTTGCATGAAGCCTCCCAGAGCTGCTGTTTTGATGTGAACTGCCTCCCACCCTCTCAGATCTTTTGCTTGATGATACTCCAAAGGTTCTCTATAGGGTTGAGGTCAGGGGAATATGGTGGCCACACCATGAGTTTATCTCCTTTTATGCCCATAGCAGCCAATGACTCCAAGGTATTCTTTGCAGCATGAGATGGTGCATTGTCATGCATGAAGATGATTTTGCTCCTGAAGACACTTTTCTGCTTTTTATACCATGGAAGAAAGTTGTCATGCAGAAACTCTATATACTTTGCAGAGGTCATTTTCACACCTTCAGGAACCTTAAAGGGCCCTACCAGCTGTTTCCCCATGATTCCGGACCAAAACATGACTCCTCCACCTCCTTGCTGACGTCGCAGCCTTGTTGGGACATGGTGGCCATTCCACCAATCATCCACTACTCCATCCATCTGGACCATCCAGGGTTGCTCGACACTCATCAGTAAACAAGGCTGTTTGAAAATTAGACTTCATGCCTTTATCAGCACGAATACGTCTGTGCTCAGAATCAGCCACAAATCTCTTAACAGTACGAGGATCATGCTTAAGTTTTCGGGAAATATCTTATGTTTTCATCCCTTGACCAAGGCATTGCACTATTTGATGCTTTTCAGCAGCAGAGAGATACTTTTTCTTTCCCATGTTACATGAAAACTCTGGCCTGCTTAATAGTGTGGAACATCCAGTTTTCCTTTTATTGGGCTCACATGGCAAACGAATTATCACAAGTATCTGAGATAGATTTCAGTGATCCAAAGAACCCTGAGACACAATGCCATCAATGGGTTTCATTTACAAAAAAAAACCCCTATGACACTTAAAACCAATTTGCATAATAATTTGGAACATGGTGTAATCATTCGCTATTATTACTTGGTTGTTACTTGTATGTATCATGATATACGGTATGCCTGTTAGAAATGCCATTTCTACTGTGCATGTTCATCTGAGCTTGAGTTGTCAATTTGAATGTACATTTATCATGATACAAGGAAGAAACAACTATTAACCCTTTAGTACCCCATGATGGACATAGCCAGGTCAGGATGTGTGGCACCAGCTATATTAAATAGCTATCATTTGTGTCTAATAGGCACTACTGGAGCTTAACTTCGATCCCTGCTGTTAACCATTTAATTGATGCTGTTAATCTCTGACAGCGGCGATTAAATCGTGCTGAAGCTTGCTCACACCAGTTACCATCAGGCACCCATGACAAGATTGCAGGACAGTGATGGTCCATAGAAGTCAGGGTCCTGCTGAAGGCCTCTGTCACTGCTGTCTTGGTACTCCTGTGAACAGGCTGAGCTTCATGGGAGACTTTCACTATACACTGAAATAATGTTGTATTGTTGATGAATGAATGATCGCGAATTCAAGTCCCATAATGGTACTAAGAAATAAAGTGAAAAATTAAAAAAAAAAGTTTATTATTAAAAAATAAACAAATTTGAATCACCGCTCTTTCCCCCAATAAAGTAAAGAGATTAAAAATGTAAAAATAATACCAACATATTTGGTATTTCTGTGTCCATAGAAATCTGATCAATCAAAATATAAAATTAATACGCATAGTGAACGCAGTAAAGAGAAAAAAAATCAAAATATCAGAATTGCAATTTTTATGTACCATACCTCACTAAAATAGTTAATAAAAAACTATTAAAACATATGTACCTCAAGTTGACCGCAATAAAACCATAGCTCAGGACACAAAAAAGGAGCCATTAAACAGCTCAATTGATAGAAAAATAAAAACATTATGGGCTTCACAAAATTGCATCACAAACCATAAACATATTTACTGTACTTTTTTTCAAACTTCTGAGCGTCGGAAAATCTCCGGGGTTTCAGCTACAGGGGACAGCCGAGACCCCAGAGAACATGGTTCGGTTTTTACCAGCTCCCCCAAAAAAATCAGATTTCCCATTTATTTCTCTCTCCTCTGATATGATCTAGCATAGCATACCAGAGGAGAGCTAGAGTTAGGGTTGGGGCTAGGGTTAAATCTAGGTTTACGGTTTGCGCTAAGGTTGGGGTTAGGGTTCGGGCTAGGGTTGGGGTTGTGGTTTGGGTTGGGATTAGGGTTAGGGGTGTGTTGAGGTTAGGGTTGGGTTAGGATTGGAGTTAGAATTGGGGGGTTTCCACTGTTTAGGTACATCAGGGGGCCTCCAAACGCGACATGGTGCCTGCTGTTGATTCCAGCCCATTTTGGGTTCAAAAAGTCAAACGATGCTCCCTCCCTTTTGAGCCCTGCCATGCGCCCAAAGAGTGGCTTTACCCCTATACACAGTATCGGTGTACTCAGGAGAAACTGCACAACAAATTTTGTGGTCCATTTTCTCTTCTTACCCTTGTGAAAATAAAAAAATTTGGGTCTTAAGTAAATTGTGAAAAAAGTAACATGTTCATTTTTTCCTTCCACATTGCTTTACTTCTCGTGAAGCACCTAAAGGGTTAATAAACTTCTTGAATGTGGTTTTGAGCACCTTGAGGGTTGCAGTTTTTAGAATGATGTCACTTTTGGGTATTTTCTCTCATATTGAACCCCTCAAACTCACTTCAAATGTGATGTGGTCCCTAAAAAAACGGTTTTGTAAATTTTGTTGGAAAAATGAGAAATCGCTGGTCAACTTTTAACCCTTATAACCTCCTAACAAAAAAAAATTATGGTTAAAAAATGGTGCTGATGTAAATTAGACATGTGGGAAATATTATTTATTAACTATTTTGTCCAATATGACTCTCAAATTTAAGGGCACAAAAAATAAAATTTTGAAAATTGAAAAATTTTCAAAATCTTTGCCAAGTTTCCATTTTTTTCATAAATAAATGCAAGTCATATCGAATAAATTTTACCACTAACATGAAGTACAATATGTCACGAAAAAACAATGTCAGAATCAGTGGGATCCGTTGAAGCATTCCAGAGCTATAACCTCATAAAGTGACAGTGATCACAATTGTAAAAATTGGCTTGGTCATTAAGTACAGAATTGGCTCTGTCACTAAGGGGTTAAAGAAAAAAATATTTGCAAGTTAGGTAATCATACCTACCTGTAGAATTACATTGCCAGGTCATTTTTACCACATGATGGATACTGTTAAAACAAACCCACACAACCCCCCAAAAAATGACTGAATTGCAATTTTTTTAGCATTTTATCCCACGTGGGATGAAGGGTTTCATACAAAACTACAACTTGTCCTTCAAAAAGCATCCCGAATATAGCTGTGTCAACAGAAAAGTAGAAAGGGAAAGCTCTTGGATGATGATAAGGAAAAAAATGAAAGCGCAAAAATGAAAAATCCCCCAAACTTTAAGGGGTTAAATAACTGATTTAAGATAAGTCCAGACTTGGAGTACCTAATAAAAATGTTGCAAATCCACATGTAAGATCTTAGGTTTCTGCTCTAGTATTGCCAGACTTATGTAGTAAAATCTGCATATGTTACAACTAGATTTTGCAGCAAATTGATCGTGGATTTTTCCCTCATACACTGAATTAAATAGTTCAGGAATCGATAATCTGCAGCATGCTTGTTTTTCCACATTTGCGAGTTGTTTTCAAAACATCTGCATGCATGCTTGTTATATAATTTGATACAGGTTTGCAGTATGAATTTTGCACAGCAAATCTACAACCCCTATTTCCAAGCAAGTTAGGACGCATGTAAATTGTAAAGAAAACATGAAAAAATAACTTGGAAATGTCTTAGTTCCATATTTTATTAACAACAAAATATACAACACATATTAGAAGGTGAAAGTTAAACATTTTTCCATTTCATTAAAAAAAGGATTTTTGATACCGTAAAATCTCTTGCTTGGAGCCTTCCTTTGGGAACACAGCTGTCGCTAGGTGGCTAACACTAGGCAAAAAAAGAGCCCTACTCAGCAGGGTACACCCCCTGACTCGCACAAAAAATCGTTATTTGGTGAAAAAGCAGTAGGAGAAGCAACAACAAATTACTATACACTGTACAGGCCCAAACGAGACACTAAGGACCAACATAAGCACTCAGGCCCAACAAGGGTGGATGCAGTGTCCCCGAATGAAGGCTTAAAGAAAAAGATTTTACAGTGAGTACAAAATATCCTTCTTTATCGCTTCATTAGTGGACATAGGTAACCATGGGATGTCTTAAAGCAGTCCCAATGGAGGGAACAGACTATCGTGCCCAAATCAGATTGCCACCACCGCTTGCAGTACCTTTCTATCTAGGCCAGCATCAGCCGTGGTGTAGATATGTACTTTGTAGAATCTTGCGAATGTATGAAGGGATGACCAGGTAGCGGCCTTGCACATCTGGGTTACAGAGGCCTAGTGGCGAATAGCCCAGGAGGCCCCCACCGCATAGGTGGACTGAGCCCTCACTATCGGAGTGGGTGGTCTGTTCTTAACTTGATAATCCTCCAGTATAGTCGAGCAGATCCAGGTGGTTATAGTAGACTTGAGGGCAGGGAATCCCTTATGATGATCCTCAGGAATGACAAACAATGCATCTAAACTTCTAAAGGATGTTATCCTTGAGAGATAGAGACGTAATGCTTTCACTAGGTTCAGCTTGTGGAGAGACCTTTTCAGGGGATGGACAGGGAACAGGCAGAAGGGAGGATAATATCTATCTATATCTTTATACCTTGAGGGTACTAAGAGACAAACCAAATTCTAGCCCTGATTGTAAGAACACCAGGATAGAAGGAAGGGAAAAAGACATGGGAGCTGTGTGGCTGCCATTCCACTAGAAAACAGTTCTTTCAGATCCAATGAGAAATGTGTAAGGGTGAGGGTTCCCTTGCCCTGATCGTGGTCTGTATGACCTGGGGTGAGAAGCCTGCCTCCCTCAGGACTGTGGCTTCAGAGGCCATGCCATTAAATCGAGAGACTAAGAATTATGGTGGAATAGTGAACCTGTGAGAGTTGGTCTGGGAGTTTCCAGGGTACATCTTTGAGTAGGTTGACAAACTCTACATATGAGGCTTTTCTGGGCCAGTCTGAAGCCACTAGGATGACTGGAACGTATTCTACCTTGATGTTCTTGACTAGTTTGTGGATCAGGGGAAGAGGTGGAAAAAGGTACGGAAGTTGAAACTGAGACCATGGAATGACCAGGGCCTTTGTAACCAAATGCCAGAGGGTTGCGATACCTGACCAAAAAACGATGGACCTTGTGATTCATCCGAGACACCATCAGATCGACGTCGGGAGTGCCCCAACTCTGACAGATCTGTTCGAACACAGAGGGTTTGAGGGACCACTCACCCAAGGAGAGGCCCTGATGACCTAGGTAGTCGGCAGCTCAATTGTCCACGCCTAGAATGTGCCCCGCTGATATTGCTGGCATGTGCCTCTCGGCCTAAGCTAGAATCCATGAGACCTCCAACACGACGGACTCACTGCTTGTCCCGCCCTAGTGGTTTATGTATGCCACGGCCGTGGCATTGTCAGATTGAATGCGAACTGGTCGGTCCGCCAGAATGTCCTGCCAGTGGAGAAGAAAGAGGTAGATGGCTCTGATTTTCAAAAGGTTGATGAGAAGCGAGGGTTCCTAAGAGTTCCAGCGACCCTTGACTGTGAGTAGAAGGAAGACCACCCCCAACCGAGGAGACTTGTATCCATTATGACAACTTGACAGTGGAGATGGAGTAATGATCTCCCGTGCCGAATAGAGTGGTAGAAACTCCACCATGCCAAGTATGGGGCGATCCAAGAGATCCTTTTGTCCCAAGCTGGCAGGAGGGCCAGTCAGAGAGGACAGGTATGGAACTTTATGAAAGGGATGGCTTCCATCGCGGCAATCATCTTCCCTAAAACTCTCCTGCAGAGAGCATGAGAGTGCTAAAATTTTTTCCTCTGGGAGAAAGACTCTGGAGTGAACAGTATTAAACAGAATTCCTAGGAAAGCTAGGCGCTGGCCCAGGATCAGAGATGATTTCGCCATGTTGACTACCCAACCTAGATGGGTAAGAGTGTCCAGGGTGGTCTATACTTTTGCAATATTCTCAGAAGGAAGGGCCTTTGATCAGAAGGTCATCCAGGTAGAGAATGATTATTATCCCTTTGGAGCGAAGAATGGCCACAACAGTGCCATTACCTTTGTGAAAACTGGATGCAGAAGCCAGTCCGAAGGGAAACACTGGGTACTGGAAGCGTTCTCACTGGACCATGAAGTGGAGAAACCTCTGATGCACCATGCAAATGGGAATGTGAACATAGGCATCCTGGATGTCCACCGAGCAGAGGAACGCCTTGAGTTCCATAGAGGCAATTACTGAGTGGAGGGATTCCATTCTGAAATGGCGGAGGCACACCCGCCAGTTTAGCGCTTGAGATCCAGATCGGACAGAGTGATCCATCATTCTTTGGGACTATGAATAGGTTGGAATTGAAACCCTTGAGAGGGAATGGGTACAATGACCCCTACCCGGAGGAGAGAGGTGGTGGCTTGAAAGAAACTGGGAACTGGGGCTTGGACCCTTTTAGGGTGGGACATGAAGAAACATCTGCATGACAGAGAACAAACCTCTATCTTGAAGCCTGAGGCTACAATATCCCTGACCCAGGCATCATCGACTACGGAGAGCCACGTGTCCTGGTAAAGAAAAAGATGGCCACCCACCCACAGAGGATTCCCAGGTGGGGTAAACAGTCATGCAGAAGAGAATCTATTGGAATGAGACTCTGAGGGCATGGTAGAGCGACATTTTGGTGACCATACCAGGGCAGGTTTGAAAGAAAGGTTTCTTTTCTGTCACTGGGTAGGAGACCAATCTCGCTGAGAAGAGGTTCCAGGGGAGTATAAATTATGAAAGGGACGAAACTGAAGAGAACATCCTCTGGTGAATGTACTTTTTGGCTTAGGCTGGGGAAGAGAAGTGCTTTTACCGTTGGCAGCCTCTTGTCCAAGATAAGCTGATCCAGCTTATAACCAGTCATGATCCTTGGAAGGGGAGATTGGCAAGGGCCTTTTTGGATGCCTGGTCCGCATTCCAGGCCTTGAACCAGAGTATCCTGAGTATAGCTACAATATTGCTAGAGACATGGGCAGAACAACTGGCAGTGTTGCAGCTAGCAAACATTTTCCTGCGAGGGCAATCTTGTCTGCAAGATCAACTAGTTCGTCCGGCGAGGCCACTGAAAAGATGCCCTGCCGAAAGAGTTTTGCTCAGGCAGAAACCAACTTGGCTACCCATGTGGAAGCAAAGGCGGGACAGAGAGAGGTGCCAGCAGACTCAAGAGCGGACTTGGCTAATGCCTCAATCTGTCTTTCAGGGGAATCCTTGAGAGATGAGCCATCAAGGAGTGACAGAAAAGTGTTTGCGGACAGGCGTGAGACTGGCAGATCCATGGCCAGTGATTCTGCCCATTTGCTGAGAAGATCAGGCCGGAATGGATATAAGATATCCACCTGTTTTCTATCCTTGAAGTGCTTTTCCAGGTGCTCCCACTGTTTGGTAAAGATTATCACAAATTCCTTGTAGTTGGAAAACACCCGGGGAGTGTGTTTTGCCTTATTGACTGAGATGGAGTCATCCAGAGGAGGACAGTTCTCGTCCTTAATATTGAGGGTTTGATTGACGGCAGAGATGAGGCTGTCAGCCATTTCCTGGAGTTTAGGTTCTTGGTCAAATTGATCCAATTTTGACTGAGAAGCAATGTCAGACACAGGGGCCACCTCGGCAGAGACATAGTGGGATACCAGGGCATCCTGGAGGATGTGGAAGGAGAAGGGGAAGACGAGGAGCTGGAAAGTGCCCCCTTCTTGGCCCTTACCCTTGATCTGCCATGTTGAGGGTGGTGTGTGGGTGCATGTGATTCGTTCTGAGAAATGATTGGAGCACTGGCGGCGGCTGAAAGGCTGGGTGAACGTTCTAGGATTTGTACCATGAACTTGGTAAGGTCAGTTGGTAAGGTCAGTTAACGATTGAAAAATGGCAACAGCCCACTTCAGAGGAGGGGTGTACTCTCATCCTGGGCAGCAAAGGGCTCCTGTGAGGCTTACATGGTGGAAAGGCTGCAATTGAAGCAGAAAGCCAATGCTTGACCTGTGGGTCACTTCTTTTTGCAGAGGGCACAGGCGTAGTGGATGATAGTGTGGGAGGAGCAGGAGCGAGACTCCCTAGGTCTGTGCAAATGTAGAGATCTGGGGCAGAGGGGGCTGCTGAGGAGGGCAAAGTCTAGAAGGTAAAAAAAAACCACACAGGACACAGCCTACCCAGTCCTGGAAGAATTTCCGTCTCAGAAGTTCTGTGTGCCTGTTGGGGAAAAAGCAGGTCCTGCAGGAGCAACACTGTAAAGCTGAAGTTGGACTTGCAATATTGCTGGATCTGGAGTGAAGGAGAAACAATGGGAGGAGCTTAGCTCAGGCATGCTGAAAAACCCATGCTATGAGAAGAAGAGACAAGCTCTCCCATGGGAGGGAGAGCACGCGTACGAGCCCTTGTTCACTGATAGGCTGGCATGCACAAGGGGGGCATGCACAGGCCGGCGCTGAGAGGGAATGAGCCAAGGGCTCCCATAGGCTGGGAAACACGCTTGTGAGCCCTCGCGCACTGATTGGCTAGAGCGCACAAAGAGGGCATGTACAAGGGAAGTGGAGACCTGAGAAGCCGGGAAGTAAATTTTGCTTGGAACGTTGGAGTGTAGGAAAGAACGCGCGATGGAAAGGAGATAGAAACTGGAGCTTACTTTATCACTGTTAATGCACCCGACGCCTTAAAGAATAACTGTGGAGAAAAAGGTACGGTACCTGTCTGGTTGAGGTCCTGACTCCCTTTTCTCAATCCAGAGGATGGCATCAGGAGCCCCCAGGTGAGCAAGGGGTCACTGTAAAAAACGGGCATTCTTCTTCCCGCACCATCGTGGTCCCAGACAGTGCTGAAAACTAGGTCAACCCTGAGGAGGGGACTGTCACTGAGGAATGACCACCGTCTTCCTCCCTGCACTGCTATGAAGAGAGGGCTGGTGTGGGGTAAAGGCAAGGACTATCGCCACTAACAGCCCTGAGACACGATTTAAGTGTTAGGGGGTAAGGTCCTGCCTTGCAGACCAGAAAGGGTACGATGTGAATGGCACCACACTGTTCTGTCGGTTACTTACAGTGAGGAAATAAGTATTTGATCCCTTGCTGATTTTGTAAGTTTGCCCACTGACAAAGACATGAACTGTCAATAATTTTAAAAGTAGGTTAATTTTAACATTGAGAGACGGAATATCAAAAATAAAATCCAGAAAGTCACATTGTATAAATTATATAAACTTATTTGCATTTTGCTGTGAGAAATAAGTATTTGATCCCCTACCAACCAATAAGAGTTCTGACTCCTACAGACCAGTTAGATGCTCCTAATCAACTCATTACCTGCATTAAAGACAGCTGTCTTACATAGTCACCTTTATAAAAGACTCCTGTACACAGACTCAATCAGTCAGACTCTAACCTCTACAACATGGGCAAGACCAAAGAGCTTTATAAGGATGTCAGGGACACTAACTCAAACTGGCGAGCTTTTGTGTGAGTTGGTGGGTTAAGTGCTGAGGAGGAGCTATGTAACTTTTTTTGCTTAATGTGAACCTTCTAGCGACAGCAGCATACACCATCGTTACCTGTGTCCCCCAATGAAGTGATTTTTAAGTTGATGGCAGCAACACATCTCAAAAACGTCTAACATTGTGTAGTAACCTCCATTCTTTTTAGGAGGAGACCAAGTGCTGGAGTTTGGAAGAGGAATTTTGTCCCATTCTTGTCTGATGTAGGATTCTCACTGCTTCATAGTCCGGTGTCTTTGATGGATTTTTCGTTTCATAATGCGCTAGATGTTTTTTACTGGTGAAAGGTAGGGCAGGTAGGTGAAAGGTACTGCTGTAGGCGGCCAGTTCATCACCCAAACTCTTTTTCTTTGAAGCCATGCTGATGTGATGGATGCAGTGTATGGTTTAGCATTGTCTTGCTAAATATGCAAGGTCTTCTCAGAAATAGATGTTGCCTGGATGACAGCATATGTTGTTCTAAAATCTCTATATACCATGCACAGCATTCATAATGCCTTACAAGATGTGTAAGCTGCCTATGCCATAGGCAGGAATGCAGCCTCATACCATCAGAGATGCAGATGTTTGTGCCCTAATAACAAGTTTGATGATCGCTTTCCGCTTGAGTCTGCAGGACATAGCGTTCATGGTTTCCATAAAAAATTTAAAATTTTGATTCATCTACCACAGAACAGTTTTCCATTTTGCCTCAGTCCATTTTAAATGAGCTTTGGCCTAGAAAAGACGGCAGCATTTTTAAATTGTGTTGATTTATGACTTCTTCTTTGCATGATACAGCTTTAAAGTGAATCTTTCAGGATTTCACCATCCAAAACTATTTGTATGCACATGTAGCTCTTCTAAAGGTAAACCCAGTAATACCTTTTCATGTCAAGTCTGTTACTAAGAAATCAGTTTGTTTGAATTAATATGCAAATGAGGCTGTAGATATGAAGTCTTTGTCACTCCAGCTCTATTCCCCACCCAGTGCCTCAGCCTCCTGCTTAACTGACCACCTTTGGGCTCTGTGACTTCATGCAAAGGAGCCATCAGTCAAGTAGGAGGAGGCAGTGCTGGAAGAGGAAAGGAGTAGGAGTGACAGAGGCTTCAGATCTACAAATAGTTCTTCAGTCTCTTTTGCATATAATTTCAAACGCTGATTTCTCAGTAATGGGGAAGTAGACTGGCCATTTAAAAGAGAAACATGTGCATATAAGTAGTTTGAGATATGAAATCCTGTTTAGAGATTCCCTTTAATATTCACAATGATTTCTGGAAGTATTCCTGACCCATACAGGGATTTGACAGAATCACACCTGTTTTTTATTGCAGTGCTGCCTGAGGGCCCGTAGATAACAAGCACCATCAGCCTTGTGTACATGGATTTCTCCAAAATTTCTAAATCCCTTGATAATATTATTTACCGTTGATGGACCATTCAGTCTTTGCAATTTTATGTTAAGGAGCATTTTTGTGACGCTAGTCACAACCCACAGCTAGGCCATGAATCAGTGCAGTCAGATGTTCCGGGGTCAATACCAAAGGATCACGTAGTAAACCAAGGGAAAATACAAAGTCGCTAATCAGGTCATATGCCAGGGTCAGAATGCCATAGAAATAGCAGATAAGCAAAAGAGGCAAACGGGTAGTCTGAACACGGTCCAAAGGTCAACAACGGAATATCAGATGCAGAGGGCGATAAACAGGTAGTCTGAACATGGTCCAAAGGTCAGCAACGGTATGTCAGATACAAAGGGTGATAACAAACGGGTAGTCTGAACATGGTCCAAAGATCAGCAACGGAATATCAGATACAAAGGGTGATAACAAACGGGTAGTCTGAACACTGCAAAGGTCAGCAAAGGAATATCAGATACAAAGGGGCGATAACAGATGGGTAGTCTGAACACAGTTCAAAGGTCAGCAGCAGAAGAAGATCAGAACTTACAGCACAGGGTACAGGCGAACACACCAGACAGCACAAGCTTTTGACTGGCAATGATCTGGGCCAGACAGCTCACCTAAATAGGGCAATTACCAAGAATATGGAACACCTGTGGGAATCTCTGCACCTTCTAGTCAGATAGGTCAACCGAGCTGTCAATCAAAGCACCGACAGCTCAGCAAATCCCAGCACAGGATAAGATGACAGAGCTGTCCATCACAGAGTCCCAGACACTCTTAGCAGAGAAATCGTGACAATTTTGCTGAAGTTTTTGCACAATTTTTAGATGTTTAAAAAAATAAATAAATAAGTCCACTGAAACATACCGTAATACTTATTAATAAAACCGGTCCTATGCCATCGTAAAAGACCAGTAAGTAATAGAAATGGACACCTCCATTAGGAGTAAAGTGCATTTAGTGCCTATAGTATGCAGTATAATTGTCCAAAGATACCACTAAAAGGTAAATAATTCAGTCCTGAGCTCACATACAAAGCATACTACCAGCAGGGGGTACCAGCTTCCTGCAGTATAGTGGCATGCAAAAAGTAAAGTAAAGTGCAAGCAAAGTCATATGCAGAGTAGTATACAGATGCCGCTCAGCTTACCACCACTAACGTTGCTTGTGTGATGTGCAGTCCCGTGAAGCCCCAACACGGTGCAGCCCCCGAGGAAGCCCACGTGAAACTCGAGTACTTGTCACTAGAGATGAGTGACTTCGCCTCCGGGAGGGTCGAGTCGTGTTTCGGTCGGCTTGACTTTTCAAAAAGTCGAGTCGAACGAAGTCGGCCGACTATCGG
>VIAB01002682.1:155779-167345 GCA_009801035.1 Oophaga pumilio | reverse complement strand
TATTTGTGTCATTCTCAAAACTTTTGGCCATGACTGTACCTATTATAGACTATGGTGATGTACACATCTCCATTTTTTCTTTGTCCATAAAAAGATCATAGAGACCTATATTTTTGAACCCAGTAATTGATCAAAATCGCCCATTCAAGACTATGGGTCCATGAAAATCACAGGCATCACATGAATGCTATCTGTGTGCAATCTGCGTGCTGTCTATTTATAATATGGTAATAGGTAAGAAGCAATTTTATTTTTTTGCAGTGAAAATCATTGATGAAATGCTGATGGTAAAAACTAACACTGACCAAATACTGGTGTCAGATCAGATCAGATGAAATTGGTCGCTTTTTGCCTACAAGAAAAATCCATGACTTCTGAATGAGATCTAAATATCAGTAACAATTTACTAAATGTGAAGAATTTTCTGTCTAGGGTCTGCTATTGGAAAATAAAAAAAATTGGATGCAGCCTAACGCACCTAGTATGTTTGCTACTAGTCTAGCATAATTTATTGGGGAAAATTCCTGATTCAGCGACTGTTCCAGCACCACCAAGCATTGGGTTTACAGTGTTTATTTCTGGTTTGTAAAGCTTATACATGGAGGTCTGGATGAGCAGACATGCTGGAGTCAGACGCTCCTGACTCGTGAAGAAAATCACCGGATGCTGGAGTAAGATTCGTGGCGTAGCAAACGCCACTGTTTGTCATTAATTTGGCAGAGTTGGGAGAAACTGGGGTGAATATGCCAGGAGTCGCAAAATTTAAGCGCAGCTGCCTGAATTTGGTGACTTTTCAAAGCTTTTATGCTTGAATTCTGGCATAAAAGCTTTGATGAATTGGGCCAAAAGAGTCAATGAAACTGACTCTAAAGAGTCTACATGATACTGCCACATGGATATCTAACTTAGCCAATGAACGCCTTAGATTTTTTACTAAATATAATTGATACATAGTAGATACTATCAAATAATTCTACTCGCAAATTATAATTAAAATCCGCGTTCACCAAAATTCCAAGTGAACCCCTCCACTCTTCACTGTCACTTGTCTAGTCCTCATCATGTCATCATCGCCACAAGCACTGAAATCATTGGACCTCTTACACTGAGCCAGGTCTTCCGGTTCTGATAAGTCCTGGGATGGTTCTGCACATACGCACATCACCTTGTGACATGGTGACCTTTTCGCCGGCCTGTGTACATCCGTCCTGGGCCTCATCAACGCTTGAAGTCATGGCCTAGCACGAGCACGCCCAGGAATTCAGTACTCGTGAAAATAAGAAGATGAGGTGAGGACCGGACGGTTGACGATGTCAACATTTATAATGCAATAGGGTCTCAAGAACCTAGAGAATAATATGGTAGATTTCATTCATAGAGAATAACTTCTCTGTAATCCTAATTTTCCAGGAAAATCTGTGAGAATATGCAAATTAAGTTTTGACTGATGCGCTCATCTCATATATTGAATCATATTTTATTGTTTAAGGAGGACCAAGTAGCCAAGACTCCAGATGTAGATTTTCTAGATGGTCTTTTATTTCTTTTTTCTTTCTATCATAAGTTATCTCAGATATCATAGAGCCATTGACTATCAGTATATCAGCCCCTTGAGCCTGAGGTTCATGAGCAGTCCCAATTAAGGTCGCTGCTTTTTAGCACGAGAATACCTGTTATGTACCTTGGTGGACTACAAATCACCTGTTAAAAAATAAGGGAATACAAAGCTGAGCTACTACTGATGTATAGCCATTAATATTGTACATGACGGTGTCTCTATCTTTTAGGTTTTGACCTCTGTAAACATTAGATCTAAGTCCCTACAATTAATGGGAATAGTTCTTTGGAAGATAAACTGAGATGCTTCCTTGCATTGATGGGGGATGCAGTCATATGATAAATGAAGATGTTTCATTGTAAACCCAACTGGGAATGGTTTAATTAATTACTAGGGAATTGATTCTTGTAGTAACATGGCATTCGTTCAGGTTGAGATAAAGATGGCTTCACTACATCAAGAGAGAATTCATGTTCCTCATGAGATATTTCTCCATGCAATAAAATAGTCAAAGTAACTGGAAATCATTTAATAATACATTTTATATTTATGAAGATTATGCTTTAGCCAATATGATTTTGTGCTTTTTATTATTAATCAGTCTGAATGATATTACATCACATTGTGCTGAATATCCTAGTCCAATGCAGCATAGAGGTAAAACACAATAGAAGTACAATCAGGGCCACAATAACCACAATAACATTACACAAGTAGAAATTGCAGCATACAATTGGAGAGAGAACACTCGTTAATCATAAAAACAAGAGGTTGTGTGAAGCGTTACTAACTTACCGTATCTGTGAATAAAGGGTCCAATTCACTAACCCTGTACAATATTCAGAGAGTGCTTAGACTGGACAGGCTGAATGTTTCGCTCCTGTATTTTCGTGCAATTTGATGCAAAATTTACGTCACCTTTTCGGCTTTTTCAAGTGAGGTGCAAACATTGTTGGATGCATACAGTCATAGCCAAAAGTGTTGGCACCCTTGAAATTGGTCCAGAAAATGAAACATTTCTCCCAGAAGATTATTGCTATTACACGTTTAGTTATACACGTTTATTTCCTGTGTGTGTATTGGAAAAATAACACAAAAAAAGAAACAAGTCAAATTGAACATCATTTCACACACAACCCCAAAAATGTAGCCAAACAACTTTGTTTCAAGCATGTGATGCTCCTTCAAATTCACCTGTGGAGAGATCCTGTGTGGGACAATGTGTGAAAATATTAATATTTTACTGATTTTCATGGTGTTCTCTTGTAGGATGAGTTGTTATTTCCTAATTGATGAATGGCTGCTGTTGCCATCTGATATCAGCCCCCACAGTACTGTACTGTTATCTTTCCACAGTGTCAGTGAATAATGCTGTTTGCTAATATGCTAATAACGTATTGAACTAGCTTGATGAAACAATGAGCTCCTATGACCTTCCCCCCTGACCTGTGCATGAGGATGGGGACTTTTAAAATATCAGGGAGGTGAGACAATCTCAGATCACGATGATGTGAACACAGCACCTCAGTTAGAAAGAAGAGTATATGGACTATGTTATCCTCTGTCTGCTGGATTGTTGGACTCTCATTTCCCAGGGCTTTTATCCTGTTACTGAACTGCATTTGGCTTTTGGACTGTTTTATCCTTTGTGTCGTGGATTGTATGTGGTCCTTTTTTGCCTAAAATAAAGGTCTTGGGATTGTTAAAGAAAAATCACCTATGGCAAATAACAGGTGTGGGCAATATGAAAATCACACCTGAAACCAGATTAAAACCAAACCTATAGATCAAACTGGAAATAAATCCAAAAAGACAAAGCGTTGCTGTACCCTAGATAAAAAGTAAAAAGATAAGATACACAGAAGGGTATGCCAACAGGGAGCTTATCATCTGGGATTTCATGCACATTTTGCTGCAGAAAAGCTACAACAGAAATTGCACTAGAACTGCAGATTTAACTTTCACAGTGGATTTCACCCTTTGCAAAGTTGGCGGAGAGGCAACATTGTGGCTCTGATTAGCGCTCTTGATATGGTGTGTTGTGGTCCTGGGTTCAGGAACCTCCAAAGACCACATCTATAAAGAGTTCTACTTGTTTTTGTTTGGGTTTCTTCCTACACTTGAGAGATATTTTAAGAGGGAATTTAGATTATGAGTCCTAATGGGCACAGCCATGATAATGTCTGTAAAGAGCTGTGAAATATGATGGTGCTATGTAAGTAAAATGAATACCTTAGAAGATAAGAAGAGGGGTAACATTTATGACAGACGTAAGAAACAAAGGTTAGAGGATTCTGTGTTCATTAGGCTATGGTCACATGACTATATGTTCTCCATCCAAGTAATTTGGTCCATTATGCTAATCTCACTGTGATCAGATTTTCTCAGATGTGGAGAATTAAAAATAAAAGTTTCTCCATTCAGTCTGTAAATGAAAATCAAACCATACTCAGATGTTATCCAAGTATAGTCGATATTTTCCATGGAGCCATAGAGTTGAATGGACCAGTGCCTTTCGATTATCAGAAACAAATCATGCATGCTGTAATTTTCGTGCAGACTGGCTTGGTTCAAGAAAAAAGAAGAAAAAAGTCAGACTTGTCCACATCCCCACAAAATTACTTTGGGACGAGTGCTAGACCTCAAAACCACTCGCTTGAGCTATACTGTTATCTGCACAAGCCCTTAGTTTGGGCATTTTCTCTAAAAGAGTTCAGGTGGAATCTGGACTGTAGATGGGCAAGTGAGAAAAGGAACAATTATAGAATTTAGAGTAAATTGCTATTTAGGATGTTTGGAAGAGAATATGAAAGTTGAGTAGTAGCTAGAGAAGATTGGGGGATCTGGGAAGTATTTTTTTAAGTATGGACAATATTATGCTCTATATCAGAGGTCTCAAACTGCGTTCCTCAAGGGCAGCAAACAGGTCATGTTTTCAGGACTTCCTTGTATTGCACAGGTGATAATTTAATCACCTGCACAGATAATGATTCCAGCACTTAAGGTACTGTCACACTAAGCGAGTTCGCTAGCGAGATTGCTAAAGCGTCAGCGATTTTATGACGCAGCAGCGACCTCGTTAGCGACGTCGCTGTGTGTGACATGTAGTGGCGATGTGGCCCCTGCTGAGATGTCGCTGATCGTTCATGAACGTTCTGAGCCGTTTTTTGGTCGTTGGTGTCCCGCTGGTGAGCCTGAATCGCTGAGTGTGGCACCCTTTATGAACGACTTTACCAGCAGGACTAGGTTTTCCCAACGACCGCAGAGGTCGTTATACAGATCGCTGATCTCTGATGAGATCTTTGTGTTTGGAAGCTAACTAGCGACCATAGAGCGATCGCACCAACGATCTCGCCAGGTCGTGTCGTTGTCGTGATCGCTGGTGCGATCGCTAAGTGTGACAGTGCCTTTAAGTGCAATGCTAAAGAAATCTTGAAAACACGCACGGTTTGCGGCCCTCGAGGAAGGCAGTTTGAAACCCCTGCTCTATATGGATGTGAGAGAACCAATTCCAGAAGAGAATGAAAATTTAAATTAACCATGGGAGAATTATGAAATATTCAGAATAAGGTTGAAAAGGAATAGGATGAAGAAAGTAGTCAGTAAGGTGGAATTTGGAAATTGGATAAAGAAGTTATTTTTGGATTCTTCCATGAGGAGCCCCATAATCCCAATTGTACTATACAGAACTTCCATGTCAACACAGTATCAGTACCATGAGCATTTGCACAAAGGTACTTTATATACAGTATCTGACCTCTTTTCATCAATATAAAGCTAGAAGTTTAAGAACAGTCAGTAAAGTAATTAGAAAAGTATTTGTACATATTCTGCACCAATGGCTACAATTAATGGCTCCCTATCGGATTAGCTCTTTTAGTATGCCATATGGAGAGAAAAGCGCACCTCACAAATTACTGTATGCACAGAATAAGCTGTAGCTCATTTTCTCCTAAGATTCCTATAAACAAAGTACAACCAGATGTTAATATAGTCGCACTCTGTTTTCCCTTTCATAAACGGGCTCCTATATTGAGCCGATTGTTCCATATTCTTTCGCAGCACCTGATTATACATTGGGTTTGGGTGTGATAGGATTTTTTGCGATAGAATTATTGCAATAGCCTTTTTTTCGGCAGACAAGCATCTCTTCTATTTCCCATATTGGTAATTCCTTTGCAATTGGATATGTCTTTTTATCACAGATGACAGTGCTCATTGAACATTGTAAAGAATATTTTTGTGGAGAATAAAGATAAAATAAAGAGATGTACATTTTATATAGATTCTTATTCAGACCTAATTTATGCACACGTCATAACCTCACTGTTCAGCGATTGCTCATCAAACAGCACTCAGATTGCTATGAAGCATCAAGAGCTTTGCAGAAATAAGAAATAAATCACTTCTTATTCGTATGTTATGGTAAATTTGGAAATACCATGCAGCGACAAGGAGAGGGCTTTATGAAGTCGTATTCCGCCATTTCGTCTCTATCCGTTTTCTGATAGCTAGCCATAAAAAATTATAGGTAAAGAAAGCTGGAATTTGTAACAGAAGAATGAGAAGCAATGCAACTATTTTTACAGTGTCCCTATATCTCTTACTAAGTGGATGCCTGGAATACAGGGCAGAACATAGTGCAGAAGGATTGCTGGATTATTGCACTACATCCCCCTTCCTTCAAGAGAAAGGCTCACCAATTGTACTGTTTTTCTTTTCTTCCTAATATCAGAAAAAAGGGTGATGTGTCCCTTGTGGTCACCATCTTTTATCTGGAAACAATGTGGTGCTTGGTCGTTGGCTTGGGTTAAGTTGAGCAAAAGTGTTCCAGGGTCATAGCAGTGTCGGACTGGGGTACCAAGGGCCCACCAGTAACAATGACCTTTGGGGGCCCACTTTTCACTTGTATACAAATATTACATTACCCTCATTCACAAATTTACCGGTATCTCTATATAATAATAAACTGGGTAGTCTGGTTAATGAATGATGAGATGCTGATTTTTTTCTGTGCAGAATATATCATGTGAATTATGCCAAGTGCTACCCATATAGTGAGGTTTGGGGCCTATGACTGCACAAGGGCCCAACGGGGGATTCCCCTGGTCCCCTATGGGCCAGTTCGAGCCTGGTCATAGTGTCTATGGTATATAATGTTTTCTGCAAAAAATATGTACTTATTACTGATCATTTTTTCCTTTTGTACTATTTGTCATGGAAACAGTACAGCATAGTATACTGTATCTACAAAGCTTTAAAAAGATGACGTCTATCTAGCATACTTAATTAGATCAAAATTAGCCATCTGCCAATGTAACCTCCAAGCATAGGAATCTAATTACTCTATAGTAACATATTAAGGTTAAAAACAGACACAAGTCTATTGAGTTCAATCTATTATCTTGCGGTAGTAATCCAGAGAAAGGCTGGGCAATGTCTTTTAGGACATTAGTGTTATTCCTAATTATTATCTAATGGGAAAGGTTTACTTTGAAATTATTGGAACTCCCAAAAAAATGAATGGAGAACTCGGAAGATGTGCAGCGACCACTCCATTCATAGAATTATAGAATATTAGAGTTAATGACCCTGAGGTCCCTTCCGTGTCTAACCATTCCTCGTAGGACATAGTTTGTAAGTCCGATCATCATCCTGGTAGCTCTTCTCTGAGCTTGCTCCAGTTTTTTTATGTCTTTTTTAAAATGTTGTGCCCAGAACTGGACACAGTATTCCAGATTTGGCCTGACCAAGGAGGAGTAGAGGGGAATAATTACTTCATGTGATCTAGATGCTGTGCTCTTAATACATCCTAGAACTGTGTTTGCCTTTTTGCTGCTGTATCACACTGTTGACTCATGTGTAGTCTGTGATCTATTAGTATACGCAAGTCTTTGTCACATATGCTGTTGCTTAGTTCTATTCCTCCCATTCTGTAGATGTAATTTTCATTTTTCTTGCCCAGATGTAGAATATTGCATTTCTCCTTGTTATAAAGCATTCTATTAGTTGATGCCCATTGTTCAAGCTCACCTAGATCCTTCTGAATCCTTTGTCTTCTCTAGTGTTAGCTATCCCTCCTAGCTTTACATTGTCTGCAAATTTGATTAATTTATTTTCAGTTCCCTTATCTTGATTATTTATAATAATGTTGAACAACACTGAGGCCAGGGCAGGGCCTTGTGATACTCCACTTGAAACAATCTTTTAATTGGATGTGCAACCATTTATTACCACTCTTTGAGCACGATCGCTGAGCCAGTTATGAATCCACCTAACCGAAGCCTTGTCAGTCCCATACTTAATACATGGCTGTGTTTTATCTATTTTAGGAAGTGGTGACATAAAGCCATAAATCTGTTGAGAGACCCCAATTGTGACCGCATTCCTACTAATATAGATATGATACGGCCATATAGAAAGTGGTAACAAAGTCTTGGATGTGGAGAGACCACAATGGCAACCATATTACTTACTAATATAAATATAATACAGCTATGTAGTAAGTAGTGACATAAAGCCATAAATCTGTGGAGAAACCACTATGGCGACCACATTACTTACTATATGGCCATATTATATCTATATTAGTAAGTGGTGACATAAAGCCATAGATGTGGATTTACAACAATGGCAGCCACATTGCTTACCAATAAACTTTTAATAAGGCCATTCCCAGCAGACCGCGATGACAGAGCCATGTTCCCAGGATTGGGACCTGTACCCATCAGATGTTTATGGCATACCCTCAGAATATGTCACATTATATAGTGGCTTGCAAAAATATTCACCCCTTTTACTGTTTTTGTGTTTTGCTAGCTCACAACCTGGAATTTCACAGTTTTTTTTTGAGGGTTTGCATCAGTTTACATAAAGAACATGCCTGCAACTCTAAACATTTGGTTTTAATTTTTTTGTGAAGCAAGCAACAAATAGAACAAAATAACTGAAAATTTCAGTGTACATAATTATTCACCCTCTTAAAGTCTGTACTTTTTAGAGCCTCCTTTTGTGACAATTACAGTTACAAGTCGCTTTGGATAAGTCTCTATGAGCTTTCCACATCTTGCCACTGGGATTTTTGCAAATTCCTCATGGCAAAACTGCTCAAGCTCTTTCAAATAAGATGGTTTCCTCTGGCGAACAGCAATCTTCAAGTCTGATCACAGATTTTCAATTGGACTAAGGTCTGGGCTTTGACTAGGTCACGCCAAAATATTTACACTTTTAGCCTTAAACCACTCAAGTGTTGCTTTAGCAGTATGCCTTGGGTCATTGTCTTGTTGTAAGGTGAACCTCTGTCCCAGTCTCAAATCACTGACAGACTGAAACAGGTTTTGCTTAAGAATATCATTGTATTTTACACCATTCATCTTCCCCCTTGACTTGACCATTTTCCCTTTTCCTGCTGCTGAAAAATATACCCACAGCATGATGCTGCTACCACCATTTTCACTGTGGGGATGGTGTTCTTGAGGTGATGAGCTGTGCTGGTTTGGCGCCAGACATAGCATTTACCTTGGTGGCCAAAAAGTTCAATTTTGGTCTCATCTTACCACAGCACCTTGCTCCATACATTTGGGGAGTCTCCCACTTGTCTTTTGTCAAACTCAAAATGAACCTTACAATTTTTGTGTGTAAGTTTCTGCCCACTCTTCTATAAAGGTCACCTTATGGAGTGTATAGCTTATTGTGTTCGTATGGGCAAATACTCCAGTCTCTGTTTGAGAACGCTACAGCTCCTTCAGGGTTACCTTTTGTGCTGCCTCTCTGATTAATGCCCTCCTTGCCCGGGCAGCCCTCTCTTGGCAGGTTTGTTGTGGCATCATGTTCTTTCCATTTGATGATAATGGTTTTGATGGTGCACATTGGATCATCAGAGATTGGGATATTTTGTTATAATCCAACTTCTCAACAACTTTGTCCCTGACTTGTTTGTAGATCTCCTTGGTCTTCATGGTGTTGTTTGGTTAGTGGGGCCTCTTGCTTTATGGTGTTGCAGTCTCTGTGTGGTCTTCCAGAAAAGGTGTGTATATATGGACAGACAGATTGCACACAGGTGGACTTCCTTTCACTAAGCAGATTACCTATGAGGGTAATTTATTGCACCAGAAATGTTTAGGGTCTTCAAAGCAAAAGGGGTGAATACATGTGCACATGCCAGTTTTTAGTTTATTTGATCCCATAAATTTAATTCATGCCTATATTTTTCTCACTTCACTTCACCAAATTAGACTATTTAGTGCTGATGCATCACACACAAATCAGATTACAAAAATATTTAAACACAGGTTGTAATGTAAAAAAATAAGTAAAAACCAATGGGGGTGAGTTATTTTCCAAGGCACTGTATATGGAATGGATCAATCCTTTCAGGTGCAGAAGATATAATAAATCCCTAGATCGTGTAGATCTCAAACCCGCTATTACAGATAACATATATTAGGATCTTTTAGAAAAAAAAACATTTTAGACCACTTGTAGAAGATAATTTAAGTTCACACGTTCAGGATTTGCTGTGGTTTTCCAGTGTGGATTCTACATTGTTAATCCACACCAATTTACAGTACATACCATTGCAGAAAAAAATCTGTACAAACTTAAAAGCATGGTATAGATTTCAAATGATCGGTATTCTTATTCTTGACTGGATTTTCATTGTGGATTTTCCCATATTCCATGCTAATGGAATAGGGTAAAATCAGCAGCCAAATCCGCAATGAAAACCGCGACTAACAAATATGGATTCTGACTGTGAAATTCTTGTGGATTTCTGACAAAATTTTCCACAATGTATGAACATGGCCTTAAGAAATCAAACATTGAAACATCTTGTAGCGTTTCACTGTTTGTGTTGTAAAACTCCCTTTCTATGTTGATGCTGAAACCCTATTTTCCTAGATGTAGTGGATACAACCTTTCAGGCCTTGATATGACAAGATCATTAGTTAGTTTTGTATTTGCACATGTTAATTAGTTCAGCTTGAATGGAATGTTCTCATTTTATTAGTCTCACATCAGGGATCCTCACCGATCCTGCAAAGAGAGGGCTGGTATTTGCTGATTTATTGATTTGTCATCTTGTAAGTTCTCATTTACATTGTAGATTTCAGTTTTGCAATTTCGCCAGCATTCCATGTGAATTGGATTTTTCGTCTGCACTTTTACCATAGGCTGGATTGTTATCCTAATTTTAGTATGTTCAGGCTTCTCTATTAGGATTAGTTTTGGAGAATAATGATATTTAAAGGGGTTGTCTGGTACAAATTGATGTCTGCAGTGATTCTGTGTAACTGCAGACTCATGAATCCCCCAGTGCACACACTGTGTGCTTCGGGTATTCACTGGTTTCTGACACTGGATCAGAGGATATGCATGCGTTATACATACTCCCGGAGAGGGCCTGTCTAGTGGACGTGGCCTCTCTCCATACACTTGTATTGAGCAAGGCTGTGCCCCATCTAGTGACGTGGCCGTCCAGTGGGTGTGACAACTAGAGGGTGTGACCTCACTCCATATAAGTGTACCACTGGCCGGGAGTATGCATAACGCATACTCTCCGGTCCTCAGTCAGAAACTGGCGAATCCTTGCAGTGCACAGTGCATACACTGGAGGGATTCATAAGTCTGGACAACCCCTTTAATGCATAGCATTGGAGCTTTACATAATCTGTAAATGTGTATGTATTTTTTTGTAAGTTGCATATAACATATTGGAGCTTGATATTGTTCCCCTTGCATATGCTTGGCTACATTGGAATCAGATTTTATAATTTGTAAAATATTCATTAGTCATGCATATTCATTAGTTTCAAATGAGCTAAAATGCTTGCAAATCAGCATGCAACTCAAAAATGTTTCTGCTGCATTTCACTGAAATCTATTATGGATTTATTTTTGCACATCCCATCTGTGTGACTAATGCTTTATACATTGATTCCCTTAAATGAACACAATACTCTACATACAGTACAAAGTTTGGACACACCTTCTCATTCAAAGATTTTT
>VIAB01002682.1:35107-68340 GCA_009801035.1 Oophaga pumilio | reverse complement strand
TATCAACCACTGAGGACTCTCAATTCTAAATATTTTTCTAGCTTACTGGTGTAAGATTTGTGACGAGGGCGTGAATGAGGGCCAATGTCTATATCTTTGGTCAATTACTCATCAGAGCATTTTTGCATTAGTGCACCACTTATCTCATTACCACTTTTTAAAAACACATCAAATTTAGACAAGTATTATCTTGTATGGTACTTGTCAGGTCTCATGTTTTGTACTCAGTCTGGTCAAAATGGAAAATCTCATTGACTGCAAAACTATTTGGTAATACTGAAAATCTGGTCTGTTTAGAAGTACCTACTTCCCTTTTACTTTTCTACTATTTTGCTGTTAATAAAAGTTTCAACTTATGAATATGGCATGGGAAGTCTAATATCGCAAGTCTAAGATCTGAATGACACTGCCACCTGCAAGTAACATTAAAGCCTTTTCACTCTTTGGGTAATTTAATTTGCCATCATCTAATCATGACACAATACCCGTCATTGTGAATTGAACTAAACAAGACGATCCATCAATGTGATATTCAATTAATTTCGAACCGGCTTATTAGCTGCCGCACAATAATTCAGGCCGTTTTACTGCAATGTAATGGACCGTTTCCAATTTAATTTCAGCGGACCACTCTTTTCAGTTGCTAGAGCACAAATCTGAAATAGTAATCACATTTCAAAATGAGAGATCTCACAAAAATATTTTGGACAAAAGGATGCTGAACATTTAACTGTGATTCATTATCAGCGAGCGGCTGTTAATATGTTGTTACAAAAACCAATGCAAATCTGTGTAACATAATAGGAGCCAACCTACATACTGCCTTCAAAGAACTACTGCAATCCAAGTCAGATAGGTTGCATTCCCTAGCCTGTATTTCCATCTGAATGATTGCTATTTTCTTTACTAAGAAGTTCTATGTTACATAGTTATATAGGATGAAAAAAGACCTAGGTCCATCAAGTTTAACCTTTCTCCACCAGTGTTGTACTGCTGACTTAAAGGGCATAAAAAATTAGTTTAAAATTAAAAAAGATAAAAAAGTTAAAGGAGTCTGCCTTTTCAGAACGCTTTCTGCTATAAGTTGTGGTAGTAATTAAAAAACAAATTACTTACTAATTATTAATTACTTACCCTAGATCCAGTGCTGGCTTTTCTCTTTTTGCAGTATGATATCTCTATGCTTACGTTCTATATTCTAACTGATTTAAATTCACTTATCATGTGAAATAATGAGACGTGATTCAGTAAATGAAGCAGACACGTGCTACCATCTAACCAATCAAAAGTCTCTCAGCTACTCTGCGGGAATGAAGAGCTTTGGGATTCTTAAACGGTTTTTATTAATGCCAATGCATTTCTGCATCAAACCGGTGCCTTTCTCAGGGTATGAAATTCTTACCTTGAGAAAAATGCTGATGTGGCCCAAAACGCGTTAGTTATAATAAAAAAAATCTATTTGGAATCCCATGGCTCTTCATTTCCGCAGTGAAGCCCACCTAAACGTGGCAGTTTCCATTTTTGCCATTTCACATCTGAAGGAACAATTTTCTCCAGCCACAGGGCAGCAGCTGCTGTTTTCCATGTTTTTATAGGTGGTGTGCCTGCACACTACACCTTCAGGTGAGCGCTACCATCGCTTATACTTATCCTTTACCAGACGATATTGCCCTATTTGTGTGCACTTCTGTTCCTCTATAGAGCTCTTCATAGTGCAAAGAGTACTCGTTTATGCTTTAAGATATTAAATTCTTTTTTTTTTTTATAATTTTAAGTTTGAAAGGCGGGATAACGCATTGAGCAATTATATTATTGCAATTATGGTGACTCTGACAGATGCTGTATGTAAACTTCTCAACATTGAAATTACAAAACCAAGAATGTCATGGAATTATGGAAATCCCTGGATGGGTAGATATGATAATGATGTGCAAATGATGAAATAATGTGAACAAAAATTTTCAAAACATCTTGACTTCCGTATCAAGTATCAGTGTGACATGCAGAAATACTTACATTTGGTTTTCTGAGGAATGTTCCTCCACACTGAATGCACTTGGTCACACAAATCATCAAGATCTGCAGCTGGTAGTTCCATTTGCATTTGCTGACCAATAATTTCCTAGATGTGCTTCATTGGAGAGAAGTCGGAAGATGCTGCAGACCATGGAAGTACGTTTAGGCCACAAAGGCTATTAAAGGGGTTCTCTGGGGAGATAAAAAGTTATCCCAATGCTCATACCTTCATAAACTATTAGAATAACATGAATAGTGATGTTTTCCATCTTCACAGTAGTTGTAATTCTGTGACACAGGAGCTGCTCCTCCCTTATGGGATGTTATATCACACATGAAGGGACTTTGCCTGTTCCCCACCGCTAGCAGCAGCCAACTCCTATGGTTGATATAAAGTTAACAGCTTAGTTCTACTTACATTTGGGTCTTTGGTATCATATGCCACAGATTCCATCAGAGTTAATGGTAGAATACTCTATGTAGTGCTATTTTTCCTTTCTAAACAATGGATGCCTCCTTGGAATTCAATCCCATTATAAGTCAATTTGGTCAGACGGGCACTGATGGTATGTGGCATACGAAGGATCCAGCCCTGCATCATTTTTCAAAATATTTTCTTCCATTGTGCAGTAACATATCCAAAGATCTACTGATACGGAGTTTAGATTGTGAGCCCCTATGGGGACTGTGAGGATGATGTCTGTAAATCGGTGTGAAATTAATGGCGCTACATAACTGAGTAAAATAAATAACATAAATATCCCTAAAAATTCTAAATATTCATGAAAAAAACATCATTAAGGTTCAAAACTTTTATTATGAAACTAACACATTGAGAAGATGCATAAAAATGTATGAGTGGTGAGAGTAATCCACCTAAATTGAGTTTTTTGGTAACCATGAGTTACTACCTATCTGTTGGATAGGTAGTAACTAAAGATGATTGAATAGCTTTGGATAAGAGGTTTACCGAATAGCTATAGCACTTACCGAATAGCTGCATCGGTGTCACGGGTGTGTCGCGGCGGAGATCGTCGCGATTGCACACCCTGACTTCGCACAGCTGAGTTTCTGGTGCTGGGTGTTTTTCAGCACTGAGGGAGTTAATTCTTTCTCTCTCGATGCTGGACAGACCAGCCTCGCCCAGCTGCGATTGATGTTTTGTTAATTAGCTTCCTTCATATACCTGCTGGTCTGCTGGGGAAGTTGCCGGTGAAAGCATTCATTCAGACCAGCAGAGCGGATCGTTTCTGAGAAGACTTAAGCTAAGAGTGCCTGTTGTGGTTTTTCCTCTCCTCGCTTATTGTTTATCTTCTTAACCTTTTGTGTTCCTCTGTAGTGGAAGTTTTGTATGCAAGGCAGTGTTTTCTTTACCCCCTGTCTGTCTCGTTTGTATTTGACTGTGTGTAAGCTGTTACCTGCCCATTCCCTGTGGTGGTAATCAGGGTCCTTCTCAGGACTAGATTACAGTGGTCAGGGATCTACAGGAGACAAGGTTACGCTGGCGGCCTGGACCTCTGTACCATTAACAGTACCTCCTGGTAGAGGGACTAGTCAGGACCCCTAGCATAGACCCCGGTCCACCTCTATCCTGAGACAGCGTTTCACGTGCACAGTATAGACCCACAATACATTGGATATTATGTCAGGTAAGACATTGCTGGCAGATTCTACGTATACATGTTGATATTTTCTATAATATGAAATATAGAATGTTGTCTCATTAGATATATGTTACTATCATAGAATATATCTGTTATACGTCGTGACAATCGGTAACCTGGATACCTTGAGCGCTCCCGATCAACTGTTCGGCGCCGCAATAAACGGGCTAGCCATGCACGTGTTGTGACTGTCACACAGCCGCTACACATGCAGCTGCGGCGCCGAACAGCTGATTATCGGGAGCGCTCCAGGTATCCAGGTTACCGACGCAGCTATTCGGTAAGTGCTATAGCTATTCGGATAAGCATTTATCTGAAGATATTCGATCATCACTAGTAGTAACTCAGGATTGTTGGGAGTCAGCCTGCTTACACCTGCATCTTTTGGCAGAACAGGGATTTATTACCACTGACAGGGCATATTTATTCTAGTTACAAAATGGAGCAGTAGGTTGGATGCATGACCACCTTTCCAATCAATTTCTATGGGGCTGCCGGAAAAATTTGAGTGCAGGACTTGGCACACCCACAGGAAAGGAGTGGTGAGCAAGCATGTGCACTGCCACTCCATTCTAATGTTTTTTGGAAAAAAATGGCATATGGTCAATTTAAGGAGCGCTATGGCAATAGAGCACACTGCAATAAGTTGATAGTGAACAATCTTTTATTAGACCACTATGCGTTTCGGCAGCGGACCGCTGCCTTCCTCAGGTGGATTTACCTGAAGTTACATCACATCCTGTGAAGTGGTATCACGTGACCGGATCTTGCCCACATGACCAGACCAGAAGGCACAGCACAGGAGCGATCCCGAAGAAATACAGCAGGAGTGCCTGCTACCGAGGTTGTGCAGGGGTGCAGAAACCTTCCAAGTGAGAGGCTAATCCCCCCACCTCCTCTTAAAATATTCCCACCTAACCACCAGGTGCTTCTCATGCTGCGCTCTTCCATGTTCATTTTCTTACTCCATTCTAATGGGAATAAAAGTGGCCCATTCTGCTGATCGATGTGGGTACCAGCTGTGAGACCCCATACCCATCATTAAGTTATTACCTGTCCTGTGGATAGGTGATAACTTGTTTTTACCGGTGAACCTCTTAAAGTCCAAAATCGTGATCAGTATACACTTTTTTCCAAAGTTGTTTTACAGCCCTGACAGACAACATCCCATCCACAGATATCACTGAAACTGGCCATATCTGCTAAAATCAAGCTGATTTCTCAGGAAACATTTTTGAAATGAAATAGTTTCAAGGCAATAGCTCTAGTACGTAAGGTATTCTGTAATGGCACACATTTTAAATTGCAGATTTACATTTCACACAGCTAGCAGCATCCAATCTGAATTTACAATAAGGATGAAAGGTAATACATTTCAAGTTTGTGTTTTTCAGCTTTTTACTTCACTCCAGCATTTGTGGGAGGTATAAATCTACTTTGAATTGTAAAGCTGCCATCTTCAGTATACACAAATTGATTGAAAAGTGAGTCCAATGGCTCACAAAAACAAAAATAACCTTCAATAAACAGGCAATTTAATTTCGAGAAGGAAGAAAATGTTTCATTTTCTTTTCCATACAATCAAGTTGCATGTCAACTATAATTTTATGTAAACGGTTACTTCACTTGCTCTCAACACTGATCTCGGTTCCAAATAACCTAAAATACGTGTTAAAAGTAGAAGCATATTTCTTTATGTTTACATGAAGAAAACAAGGATTAGTCGCAGATTGGCCACTTTGCAGCTTCATCTAATATAGACAGAAGCTCCAACCTCAAGGGCTTCAGATAGTTCTACAATAAGAATGATGCAACCTGAAAAAGTTTTCAACTCTTTTTTTTTTACATTAGTATTGAACATTAATGTGAAGATAACTGTTGGGCCATAGACTCATCAAGTCTTAAGATGTTAGGGAATTCCCTGCTTGTTTGGCTCCTACTTATCCAATGACCAAGATATTATTTTGGAAAATTATGATTAAATAAAATTATTTGTTGTCAAAGTCATTTGCTATTTTTCAAATCTCAAATACTGGTTCATCAAGGATTTGTAATCGCCAGAACCCTTCATATACATTGACTGTCAAAAATCAGATTTAAGAGCGATCTGTCAGAAGGATCAATCCTCCTAAGCCATCTTCATGGACATGCAGGTCATAGAAAGCTGAAGAAAATGTTACCTTTATGTAACTTTATTGACTTATTGCAGAAAAATCCTTTTTCTTTTTAAATATGTAAATGATGTGTTGAGATATTTGGGTGGGACAAAGAACTTCTCATGAATCTGCCTCTTGGTTACTGTGGGACTATTATTGGGCAAGGCACATGTTATAAACAGTTGCTTATCTACTGATCAATGTGTTTACATACTTCTAATGTCCTGTCTTGAATTGATTTTGGTTACTACTGTATAATTTTTCTTACTAAAAACTATTGAGTTGTTTAGATCAAGATTTGGGCTTACCAAATTTTACTAAAAATATTAGTATCATCAAAGAGCATATAAAATTTAGTATTTGTGAAAACTTTCAATAAATACACAATTATGTTAAAAAAAAAAGATTTCTGGACTTGACAGAGATCTTCCTGAGTTTCTGCTTCCAGACCCTATTTTAATGCTTCTCTATACAAATAGCACTCTATGGTGAATATTGGATGTCAGGCTTCATTTATGAAATCTTGGGGCTACACAGATCAGTGTTTTGCACTTTCACAGGCACTGGCTTTAACCTCCTTTTGTGCAAGTGCTGCAAAGAACTGCAGGAGGAAGTTAAAGCCAGTGCCCATGGAAGGGCCGAAAACTGCGCAAAAGTGAGAACAGTGGCGATCTTCATCCAAGCTTTCATGAATGGTGCCTAATGTTACATTTGCAGCCATTGGATAAATTTACATACAGAGGTATTTCTAAAAATTAAAATATGCCCTGGGGGTAGACTTTCAGAAAATTTCTGCATCCACCCCTTCCGCCCCCCCAGATTTTATGCAATAAGTCATCAGATCGCAGATATCAAGGTATACGATTTTTCTGCCTTCTATGGCCTACATGCCCATATAGACGGCTTAGGAGGAATGATCCTTCTCGCAGATGCCCTTTAACGTGATTCAATGAGGCCGTGACAATTTTTGTTTTGGAATCTTTTGAACAACTGGAATGGGTTAAACCAAGAAATATGAAAAATACCCTATCTACAGCACCCTCCCAACCCAACCCAACAAAACCTGTCACAATCTATCTAAAAAAAAGATGTTGAGCTGCAAGTCAGTAGGAAACTATGACCCCCGAAAAGCTTCTAAATGACACCAAAAGTAGTGTTCATGAAGTTATACACAGCAAATATATGTACATCCATGCAAATAATAGATTTCTGGGAAATTCAAGTATGATCAATTATGAATGTCGTATATCAACTATGACCATTTTCTCAAATGGAAAAAACCTTGATATATTCCACTGGATTATTGCAGAAATTCAACCATAATCAATTGTGAATGCACTGTATGAACTGTGAGCATTTCATAATGTTTCAGCTCTTCCTCAGCCTTGCCCACATCTAGTCAATAAAATAGAAATTAACTTCCATCAATATTAATCCATCAATAAAATATTACACACATATGTGTGAGCTGAATATCAGTCTCCATAAATGGGGCGTACGATAGGTACAAACAGATATAGTCTGATAAACATTGGCACATGACACATGTATGCGAAACACTCAAAATGTAAAAGAACGAAATCAAATAAATAGTCTGGAGAAAGCCATGTGGAGTGCCCCACAGGGCCGTGGGGTACTCGGTCCGGGTTAGGCTGTTCTTCAGGGAGAGGTCACGGTAGTAATGACGCCGTCCGTGGCCCTGGGCATCCAATAAAGATGTCAATAAAAGTCATAGGGAATATTTTTTAGGGGAATTAAGTTTGTGACGCCACCTGTGGTGTTCGGCAATAAGAAGATGGCCGACGCTGTGATTCAGATCCACTGGGGCAGTTGGTTAAACAGGTAGAGCGAGGCCTCAGGGCAGTTATAGGGTTAAAGATGTTGGTAACAGTTGTTGTGCAGAGTAGGTGACACAGTAAATAAATCTGAGGACACAGCAGGGTGCAGTCTTCACACTTTACTCACAGTTCTTAGGTTACAATCCCCAGCCGGGGTACTGTGTCCTCTGGGTCGGTGGTCCAGCCAGCTCTCAGGTAGTTTGGGGAACACTTTACCAGAACTCCCATCTTATGTTCCTTTTCTAGTCCTCTCAACCAGCGCTGGCTACTGCCCTTCCTGCCCTGCGCCTCATACACAGTGTCCCAAGCCAGTAGCCTCAGATCTTGTAGGGCGACGTCCTCTTGGTCCCCTTGATCCTATATGGCTACCTTTTCAGAGAATGTGTGTGGATTTGGCTGTCACACATACAGTTACTACAGCCTCCGGTTTGCTAGCTGAGTCTTACAGATTCTCCACTAGTCTGGGGCCGGTCCCCTACTGCAACCTGGTCCTTCCTACTGACTATGGTCAGGCTGGATTTGGGCACCACGGGTGGATTTCTCACTTCCCTAGCCCCTAGGACACCTTCTTCTCTCTGGAACTCCTCTCCTCACAACTGCTCCTCTCAACTCCTCGTCAACAACCCCTTTCTTCTCCACAGCTCCCAACTCACTGACTTTCCCTTCAACTGTCACACTGCCTTCCTGCCAGAGCTGGGGGCCCCTCCCCTCTAGCCTGAGGTCATGTGATATGTGTTGGATGCACATATGCGAATACTGGGTAGTGCCCCCTCCTTACCCGGCTGAGGTGCAGTAAAGAGGTTCTCACCAGTGACCCATATGAAGAAAGAGAACCAGGAATGACACAAGCTGCTAGTGGAAGGACATTCAGGTGGAGCACCTGTGTAGGAGGTATGGCAGCTCAGTTCGGTGTAGTGTGCTGGTTTAAGTGTGGGTTATATATAGTCTACATCGACAAGGGGGGGAGTTAAGTTAGGATATAAAGGATATAAGAAATAGTGAAATCCAAATCCGCTCAAGTAGTATAGCCATCACCTGGTATTTTATTTTTTTTCCAGTTATACAGTTGTGCTCAATAGTTTACGTAGCCCGGCAAAATTTTTGCTTTCTTGGTCTTTTTTCAGAGAATATGAATGATAACACCAACATTTTTTTCGCCACTCATGGTTAGAGAAGTTTGACAATAAATGGCTTCACCCAACCACTAACTATGAGTGGAGAAAAAGTTTTGGTGTTATTATTCATATTCTCTGAAAAAAGGCCAAGAAAACAAAAATTCTGCTGGGGTATGTAAACTTTTGAGCACAACTGTATATCTTTCCTTTCTTTATTTTCATTTATTTTCTAATGTTTTTATATTCTTGTTCTATCCTTGGTTCGTAGTTTAATATTTATTTTTTGGGGGCTAATATGCCTTTGAATCGCTTTTTGGAGGACTATTATATTATCATACACCTTGGATCGCATGATGTGTATCATGTGACCGCTACTATATTTGTGCTCACCTATATCGTATGACGCAGTTTGTGTCACGACTGTTGTCTCCTGATTTGTTGCTCCCTTTGGTCACAATCTACATATCATGTGATCACACACACTGACTTACATTAAAGCAACATGACCTTTGTCATCTGACCTTTGCTCTGCCCGATTGGTCACATGCAATCATGGGATCATGTGCACTTACTTCAATGCAACAGAACCTTGGTCATCTGACCTACAGCTCTGCCCCGATGGTCACATGCTATGTGTCATGTGACTTTCGCCTGTATGATCTATTGTTGTACGTCCTGTGGTATACGTCCCTAATACACGCCCCCTTATGACATGATTGGCGTCTTTTGGATATTTAGATCTATTTTTATAATTTATAATAAACATAATTATTTTGAGAGTTAATTGTTCTTATGTTCTCATGGCAATATTTTCATTTTGACCTTGGGTTTAACTATCTCTTATAACCTTTATATCCTAAGTTAACTCCTCCTCCTTGTCCATGTGGACTATATATTGCCCACACTTAGACCAGCCCACTATATTGAACTGAGCTGCCATACCTTTACCTTTACAAGCCTTTTCCCAGACTATTTGATTTTGCTGATTTAAATTTTGAGTGTTTCTCTATATCTGTTTGTACCTAACGTACGTCCCATTTATGGAGACTGATATTCAGCTCACATTTGATATGTGTATAATATTTTATTGATGGATTAATATTGATTGAAGCTTATTTCTGCTTCAGTGACTAGATGTGGACAAGGCTCGGAAAACGCCAAAATGTTATGAAATGCTCACAGTTCATACATTGCAGTCGCAATTGATTATGTTTGGATTTCTGCAATAATCCAGTAAAATATACCAAGGATTTTTCCAGTTGATGAAATGGTCATAGTTGACATACGACAGGTATAATTGATTATACTTGAATTTCCCGCAAATCTACTATTTGCATTTATCTATATTTTTTTCGGTAGTTATATATCTATGTAAAAAATAAAATCCTGAATCTAATTAAATATATCAAGCATATGAGAATGCTGTTTCTTTAATTTTTTATGATATTTCTTACAAGCACCTCCTATAAATACCAAGCTTATTTTTATGCATTATTAGGCAGTGGTTCTCTAAGCCTAGTTGATGGTGTCCACTGTGGTGAACTAATATATTACTTGCTTGGCAAATAAAGCAGTTAAAGCTTCTCAACTGAGCCAAACAAACAAAAACAGCAAATGTCATATAATAATGACTTGGATGGAAAATGCACAGGGTGACAATTTCCTTTCTTTTGTTTGCAACTGGCAGGTAATTCTGAACCGTTATACAACATTTTGGCTTCACACATGAATAGTAATAACCCAAATGCAAGCAAAATGAGATGTGGAGGGACGCATTTCAATGAGTTCTTATGAGTTAGAAAGCCCATTATCATTTACATATTCGCCAGTATTTCTATGTTAATAGATGGAGATCTTTTGTTCTATATCTTGATTTTTTTGGCCAGAATGTAGAGTGGTTGCAAAGAATATCTCCCAATCTGAAGGACCTGTCCTGTTCTGTATTACACAGACAACCCAATAGCTTAATGGTCATTGTGTAATAGATAATTCCTTCTCTGGTTCTTCAGCAGAGATACTTAGCTGTTAGATGTTTCCCCAATGAATGAAATTAATCGTTGAGATACAGTCTATTCAGCCTATTTTCAAGGTATCTTTCTAACTAATGAAGATTGCCCATAGTAAAAACGACTTTAATTTATTTAATCGGAACCTGTCAGTAGATTCATCATACCCAAACCATGAGCAACATGAAACAGAGCATGACGGCACGATTGCAGCCAGATGTTTTACACTGTAACACCCCAGCATTTCAAAGAATTTATAGTTTGAAGGGCCAGGCCGAGGACATTAGTGAGAGATAAGACAAGTCTGGAGCCACCACTCTTGGCTTCTTCATGCACCGCCATCGTTGATTGACAGATCCCTATATACATACAGCTTTAGCAAAAATTAAGAGACCACCACATCAAAACCCTGTCATGGCCAGACCAATCTCCAGACCTGAACCCTGTTAAAAACCTATGTAATGTAATCAAGAGGATGATGGATAGTCACAAGCCAGCAAAGAAGAACTGCTTACATTTTTGTGCCAGGAGCAGTGTGAAAGACTGGTGGAAAGCATGCCAAGACGCATGAAAGCTGTGATTAAAAATCATGGTTATTCCACAACATATTGATTTTTGAACTCTTCCCTAGTTAAAGCATTAGTATTGTTGTTTTTAAATGATTATGAACTTGTTTTCTTAGCATTATTTGAGGTCTGAAAGCACTGGTTCTTTTATTTAATTTTGACCATTTCTCATTTTTAGAAAAAAAAATCCAAAATTTATTTCTTGGAAATTGGGAGACATGTTGTCAGAAGTTTATAGAATAAAAGAGCAATTTACATTTTACTCAAAAATATACCTATAAAGAAAAAAATAAGACAAACTGAAAATTTTGCAGTGGTCTCTTAATTTTTGCTAGAGCTGTACATGATAAAGACCTACCAGTCGCCTGGAGCTGTGCACAGACACATTTCTGAGTAAAACATAACTGGCGGCAATCATGCATCCAGGTTCTGATTCATCCTGCCTGTGGTTTGGGTAGCATCAATCAAGTGACAGGTTCCCTATAGAGTTTGCAAAAAGGAAAACCTCCCAGAAGTATTGGCTATAATACTACTTTGCAGCAATAGTAGAGATATCAGAGAAGTCTTATGGCCAAAAGAAAAATCCTCGTTAGTTCATGCCCACCTTGGGACAGGAATACTGAGTGTTTTTGACACTCCCATCCCATTTCTACTTCATGGGCCAATTGCTACCTTATAATACTTAAGGTACTGTCACACTAAGCGAGATCGCTAACGAGATCGCTAAAGAGTCAGCGATTTTATGACGCAGTAGCGATCTCGTTAGCGACGTCACTGTATGTGACATATAGCGGCGATGTGGCCCCCGCTGAGATGTCGCCGATCGCTCATGAACGTTCTGAGCCATTTTTTGGTCGTTGGTGTCCCGCTGGTGAGCCTGAATCGCTGAGTGTGACACCCTTTATGAACGACTTTACCAGCGGCCAGGTGGGACTAGGTTTTCCCAACGACCGCAGAGTTCGTTATACAGATCGCTGATCTCTGATGAGATCTTTGTGTTTGGAAGCTAACTAGCGACCATATAGCGATCGCACCAAAGATCTCGCCAGGTCGTGTCATTGTCGTGATCTCTGGTGCGATCCCTAAGTGTGACAGTGCCTTTAGGCTGTAGCTCTTGCAAAGAAGGGAATGAAATTCCCAACTGTGGTGGAATTACTAAATACTGCATGGACTGTCAGGACTCCATCTTTTCAGTGGAGGTTCCCTAAACTAGACCAAACTTAAAGGGCATTTGATATTAATGACTTGTCCTAAAGATAATTATCAACATCATATTGGTTGTAGTCCAACATCTGGCACCCAAAATGATCAATGGTTGATAGATAATTTCCAATTAGATCTGCTACTTTTCCATCCATCCTGTATGCCCCAACCAGTGGTCTGTCCATAAGCATAGGTCTAGGAGGTGGGACCTGCATCTATCTATTAGACATTTATGGTATAGCCTATATATATGCTATTACTGGCTAAAGTGGTAATATTCTTAGTTTCCCAATTATGGTATGAAAAATATAAGGATAGTTTCATCAGAATCAGATCTTTATTTCCGCTATTGCCTACAAGACCTGCAGCATTATAAGTAAAGGGTGGTAGAGGAAGAGAGAGGACACATATATAGGACAGCTAGATAGCAGAATATTTGTGCCACTTACCAAGTCTTTGAATTGGAGTCAACATATTCATTTTTAATGAGGCCTTTCAACCTTCATGTACAAAACTGGTACTAACATTAAAATTATATGATTTTTATAGGAAAACAGTGTATGACGTATAACCCTGCTTTCAGTTAATATACAATTATCCGAAAATGACCTGGTGGAGGCTAATAGCTTACAAATAAGTGTGATAATTAACTTACTTTGTAATGTATTATAAGTTTAGAAATTAGCATTTTCTCTTACAAATAGTCAATTCATACAAGTTTCCTCTTAGTTGCCCTGAATCAGCACCATTCACACACTAATCTTTTAAACACATCTACAACTTTCCTCTGAGGTATATAAAAGTATGGACACGCTGGGAATTTTAATCCCATTAATTTAGATTTCTTTGAATTATTCAGAAATAATAAGCATCTGGTGAATAATGCTGAGATCAGCAAGAGGTAGTCAATGTAATCAGAGGTTCTGAGGCTCTCTCCTCCTATTTCCTCTGTGTAAGATTAGATCTTTGCACCATCTTCCTTTGTGTTGTGAATAATCTCTCAATGTGATTTTTCCTACAATAAAAAGAGTTGAAGGAAGCGATTAATTGATAGAAACCTTGAAGACATATTTAGTTAGGGTAATATCACAAGTTTTAATTACAGATGCAACAAGAACAAAGGTTCTCCTTTAACTCTTACGTCCTTCAAATCCTAAAAACGTAATTCTTTACACTGGCCTATCGCCTCACCTCACTTATCTAACTATCCCACGAGCCGGCAACAGAGCGCACTGTCAGTGCGAATTGAAAAACGAATACCCGACTTGAACAAACCAGTACGGCCCCTGCAATTGTCATCATTTGCGGGGTGGAGCTAGTCTCTGCTTTTTCCTATCCTCTTACAACACACAAAAAAATCAGTTACATAGTGTAGTTGTGGAAGTCTAGAGACTTTTTAAATAAAGTATATTAGAAAATAGATTAAATTATGGTGTTAGGAATTTAGAGTGAAAATTAATTTGTGATTCGGACCACCCTTTTAGCTCTAAAAATTTGTTTTATCAGAAATTATGAAGAATTTCAGAGAGTAAAACATAGATACCTCCAATAACAGAATTGGTTTCTGATTCATGCCCATTGTTTCAGGTTCCTATTAAGGGAGGGAATTTAATTATTTTTTGTAGAGCTTTTTTGTAAAGATTAAAAATGGCTCAGATCGGTCTTTACAGAAAGAGGGAAGGGATATGAGTTAATTTTAGAATTTTGTTAATTCTTGTGAATAAAAAAGTAAAAAAATAAATCAGAAGGCATAAGCTAATCTGTCTTCATTAACCATAGTGACAATCAGGCTAGATCAACATTCAAACTAATTCTATATATTTGTATACGCGCCAATGTTATTTTGTTCTAAAAAATTATTTCAAGTGAACATGTCACCTGCAAAAAAAATGCTATTTACCTGCAGATATAGTGCTTATCTGCAGGTACATAGTATGTAAATCATGCTAGACTGGTATACTGGAAATGTAATTTCAAATTAAGTTCTACTCTCCCTGCAGCCCTTCACAACCAGTCATCAGGGTGGTAAATGGGGCAGTTATGGTCACCACTCACTAAGCTACAGTAAGTGCACTGTTATAACTACACCTGCTCCTTGGTTATTAGTCTGCTCTGCTGCATGTGTGCACAGAATAGGCTGTCAGTCAAGGTGCAGTGGAAGTGGTCAAAGCACACTCATTGTATAGTTCAGGGGCGAAGAACCTCTGGCCTGCAAGCTTTTTATGCCCCCGACATCATTTCTCCGGCCCTCATGCAGATTCCTGATGGGCAGCAGTGCTTGGGGCGCTGACCCCATTTTTTCCGACTACCAGCCATTTAATTCTATAGAGTGTGCACATGCAATGTTTACTACTGAATGCTGCAGTGCATGCAACCCTGGATAACATCTTGATGCTGGTGATTGCCAGCATCAGGTCCTTCTTTGATAGTGGAGTTCATGTGCTCTGCGTTTCAGTCCCTCTCCTTGAGATGTATTCACCATGTGATGTATGGACAGAAGCCTTAGTGTCTTCTAGGTGATACATACAGCTATCTTGGTGTATCTTTTGTGATGAACATACAGCAGAGTCTTAGTATCTCCTATTTGATGTATGTACAGCCGTCTCAGTGTCTCCCATGTGATGTACATACAGTAATCTGTGTGTTAGCGTTGGCATACGCACCAAATGAAATATATATATAATAATAATAAGGTAAGTTCGCAACCCGGAGTCCACTGTGCAGAGATGGAACCTGCTGCTAAGCTATGGCGGAACAAGATGGCGGTTGAACGCCGAAAACACGCTGGTTAGATGTCACCCGGTATGAACAGCGACAAACTCTGTTACTTCACAGAGCCGCAGCAACTAAATAATAGAACGCCATTTCCTATTAAATGTCACAGGACACAGCTGATATGGCACGAGTGAGGTCTCTAGGCTCAACCCCTAGAACGTGGGGACTTGAGTCTGACCGGACCCACAATGCTCACAGCGTCGCACAAGCGATGCCACTACTTGGCGCTGAGTTTTAGCAAAACACAGCTAATTAAATCGCTCCACCAGTTGGTGCAAAACAAGAGCAACAGTTCAACTGACTGCAGAGCGGTACCAAAAGGTGTGTGCCAGAGTACGTGGATTGACTGTGCCCTGTAAACAGCCCGTGCTAAGCAGCACACTTGGCTGAGACAGGCGCTAGGTCAAGCCGAGTAAAAACCTGCCTGACTAAGGAAAACTAGATGATCATACACGCCGACAGTGCGGCAGGTTCTCAGTCCAAACACACGTGCATACACAGAGTGGTAGCGTATCCACTCACTCACACACCACATGGTTTATACTAGCGTGCGGCCGTGCGATCCTTTTATAACTGCAGCCTTCCAGGACCTTGCTGATGGCCCAATCCGAACTGCTTGAGGACCTGAGCATGTGACCTCCAACCACCAATGAGCGGTCATCTCATGGGCATGCTCAGATGGAGAAAGGCAGGACTTTGTCCCAGGAACATCTGCTTGCCACTAACTAATGCTGGATACTATAGCTGAACCTGGGGCGGCAGCAGCATCCAAACGCATAGCATTAGCCTGAGCAAGACGCTGGGACCGACGTCTCCGCTGAGCAGGATCCTCTGCGGCTGAAGAAGATTGGGAGACTGCAGAGGACATGACTCAAGATTCCCCCTGTGCAGCGGTGGGATCTCGACGCCTAACACTGTGTCTCATGCAATGTATACACAGCAGTCTCAGAGTATCCAACAGTAGTTGCAGAGACTTCTATATGATGTATATACACCTCCAGCCTCAGTGTCTCCTATGTGATGTAGATAGCAGTCTTGAGGTCACCTATGCCATGTATACAGCAGAATATGTGTCTTCCTGTGTGATGTATACAGCAGACCTCCCACTGCTTGAATTCTTTAACCATTACTTGAGCAGTGATAAATTTTGCACTTTGAGGAGTCAAGTTTTGAAATATGCATCCTTGTTTGGAACAACTTACAATATTGAGCCGAGTTTTACAAAACTTAGCATCACAAAGAGTTGACTGTACACTAGACTGACATTAATCTGGAAAAGCAGTGCCAAATAACAAATCATCAATACCACCTAACTGCACATGCCTTGGGTGATGTACAGGTCCTTCTCAAAAAATTAGCATATAGTGCTAAATTACATTATTTTCCATAATGTAATGATTACAATTAAACTTTCATATATTTTAGATTCATTACACACCAACTGAAATTTGTCAGGTCTTTTATTGTTTTAATACTGATGATTTTGGCATACAACTCCTGATAACCCAAAAAACCTGTCTCAAAAAATTAACATATTTCAACCATCCAATAAAATAAAAGTGTTTTTTAAAAACAAACATAAAAACCATCAAATAATAATGTTCAGTTATGCACTCAATACTTGGTCGGGAATCCTTTTGCAGAAATGACTGCTTCAATGCGGCGTGGCATGGAGGCAATCAGCCTGTGACACTGCTGAGGTGTTATGGAGGCCCAGGATGCTTCGATAGCAGCCTTAAGCTCATCCAGAGTGTTGGGTCTTGCGTCTCTCAACTTTCTCTTCACAATATCCCACAGATTCTCTATGGGGTTCAGGTCAGGAGAGTTGGCAGGCCAATTGAGCACAGTAATACCATGGTCAGTAAACCATTTACCAGTGATTTTGGCACTGTGAGCAGGTGCCAGGTCGTGCTGAAAAATGAAATCTTCATCTCCATAAAGCATTTCAGCCGATGGAAGCATGAAGTGCTCCAAAATCTCCTGATAGCTAGCTGCATTGACCCTGCCCTTGATGAAACACAGTGGACCAACACCAGCAGCTGACATGGCACCCCACACCATCACTGACTGTGGGTACTTGACACTGGACTTCAGGCATTTTGGCATTTCCTTCTCCCCAGTCTTCCTCCAGACTCTGGCACCTTGATTTCTGAATGACATGCAAAATTTGCTTTCATCAGAAAAAAGTACTTGGGACCACTTAGCAACAGTCCAGTGCTGCTTCTCTGTAGCCCAGGTCAGGCGCTTCTGCCGCTGTTTATGGTTCAAAAGTGGCTTTACCTGGGGAATGCGGCACCTGTAGCCCATTTCCTGCACACGCCTGTGCACGGTGGCTCTGGATGTTTCTACACCAGACTCAGTCCACTGCTTCCTCAGGTCCCCCAAGGTCTGGAATCGGTCCTTCTCCACAATCTTCCTCAGGGTCCGGTCACCTCTTCTCGTTGTACAGCGTTTTCTGCCACATTGTTTCCTTCCAACAGACTTCCCATTGAGGTGCCTTGATACAGCACTCTGGGAACAGCCTATTTGTTGAGAAATTTCTTTCTGGGTCTTACCCTCTTGCTTGAGGGTGTCAATGATGGCCTTCTTGACATCAGTAAGGTCGCTAGTCTTACCCATGATGTGGGTTTTGAGTAATGAACCAGGCAGAGAGTTTTTAAAAGCCTCAGGAATCTTTTGCATGTGTTTAGAGTTAATTAGTTGATTTAGAAGATTAGGGTAATAGGTCATTTAGAGAACCTTTTCTTGATATGCTAATTTTTTGAGACAGGTTTTTTAGGTTATCAGGAGTTGTATGCCAAAATCATCAGTATTAAAACAATAAAAAACCTGACAAATTTCAGTTGGTGTGTAATGAATCTAAAATATATGAAAGCTTAATTGTAATCATTACATTATGGAAAATAATGAAATTTAGCACTATATGCTAATTTTTTGAGAAGGACCTGTATAAACAGCAGTCTCAGTGTCTCCTATTTGATGTGTATATATAACAGCCTTGGTGTCTTCTATTTCATGTTTATGTAAACAAGAGGGACCGGGGTGGTAGTCTTGACCGAGTTCACAGACGGACACAGCTTCTCCCAGGGGTTACATTTTCTTTCCCCAGCCACGGTAGTACAGGTAATTAAGTCCAGGCTTGCAACTGTGATCCAACTGGGAAAATTAATTTTAATGAGATCCGAGATAAGAAAAGAAGGTACAACACCAGCTTCCTACTCTTTCCCTGACACTGTTCATGGCCGTACCCACGATAGCCGAAATCAAGCAAGTAGTCCGCATGCTGGATTCTGGACACTCACAGTTCCTTCAGCGGGGCCCCTTCCGAAGTCCTGGGGCCCATGTCGTGGTCCTTTAGTCCTGCAGGTTTCCTCCCCTTCTGGGGTCTGGCAATGCCCCGGCTGTTACTATACGTCTGCCCTGGACCAATGTGCCCGGGCTACTGACTGGGAGCAGCAGCTGCTGGCCCTGCCTCTAACACATATAGGAACACATTAAAACCTTACAAGCACAGCACAGCAATACACAGCACAATACAGTACAATCAATGCAAAACACATTCATTACATAAAATGCACGGGCCCTGCATATGGGAGAAGAGAGGGGGTTTCTGTCACCTCCTTACATATATACAGCAGTCTCAGTGTATCCTATGTGATGCACTCAGCAGTCTCCCATGTCATGTATACAACAGTATTTATATCTCTTATGTGATGTGTATACAGCAGTCTTAGTTTCTCCTATGTGATGCATATACAGTCGTGGCAGTGTTTCCTATGTGATGTATATACTGCAATCTCAATTAATTAAATGAATTATATGATAGTTTTGTAGTTTGAGTCACTACAGATGCGGCAACACCAGAAATTTGTTAGATTTTTTTCTATAAAAATAAAGAAAAACCTTACCTTTATGAATTTTTCTCACTATTTAACTGTGAAGTAATCTGATCACTTGAATAACACACTGCGACATTTCTTTATTGCATTATATATTATACATGTTTGTGATACTAATAGATTCACATCCACAGGAAACCATCAGAATACCTTGAATGCATTTTGTATTTGTGATGGAATTGCAATTCTTTTTGGCAAGTCATTTAGTTGTTGTGGTCACTATTGATTGGGGCATCTAGTGGGTTAAATGGCAGAGATTGGAGACTAATGGAAGAAGTTTTTGACTGTCATTGAACTGCCAATCACCTATTTCACCTACCAAGAAATATTAGTTGCAGAGCTTCTGTCACTATTTTGTAAAAAATCAAAATTGTATAAAAATTGTGTTTGCGATTGTGATCATTAATAGGTTACAGTGGGAGAAATAAGTGTTTGATCCCTTGCTGATTTGGAAAGTTTGCCCAGTGACAAAGACATGAACAGTCTATAATTTTAAGGGTAGGTTAATTTTAACATTGAGAGATAAAATATCAAAAATAAAATCCAGAAAATCACATTGTATAAATTATAGAAATGTATTTGCATTTTGCAGTGAGAAATAAGTATTTGATCCCTCTGGCAAACAAGACTTAATACTTGGTGGCAAAACCCTTGTTGGCAAGCACAGCAGTCAGACTTTTTTGTAGTTGATGATGAGGTCTGTGTACATGTCAAGAGAATTTTTGTCCACTCCTCTTTGCAGATCATCTTTAAATCATTAAGATTTTGAGGCTGTCGCTTGGCATCTCGGAGCTTCAACCCTGTCCATAAGTTTACTATGAGATTAAGGTCTGGAGACTGGCTAGGACACTCCATGACCTTAATGTGCTTCTTTTTGAACCACTCCTTTGTTGCCTTGGCTGTATGTCTTGGGTTATTGTCTTCCTGGAAGACCCAGCCAAGGCCCATTTTTTAATGTTCTGGCAGAGGGAAGGAGGTTGTCACTCAAGATTTTGCAGTACAATGCTCCATCCATTCTCTCATTGATGCAGTGAAGTAGTCATGTGGCCTTAGCAGAAAAACACCCCAAAAACATAATGTTTCCATCTCCATGCTTAACAGTGGAGATGGTGTTCTTTGGGTCATAGGCAACAGAGTTGAGTTAATTCCAGAGAGCTTAATTTTTGTCTCATCTGACCACAGCACCTTCTCCCAATCACTCACAGAATCATCCAGCTGTTCATTGGCAAACTTCATCGGGCCTGCACATGCGCCTTCTTGAGCAGGGGGACCTTTGCGGGCACTGCAGGATTTTAAACCTTTACGGCATAATGTGTTACCACTGGTTTTCTTGGTGACTGTGGTTCCAGCTGCCCTGAGATCATTAACAAGTTCCCCCATGTAGTTTTAGGCTGATCTCTCACCTTCCTCATGATCAAGGATACCCTGCGAGGTAAGATTTTGCATGGTGCCCCAGATCGATGTCGATTGACAGTCATTTTCTATTTCTTCAATTTTCTTACTATTGCACCAACAGTAGTTGTCTTCTCATCCAGCGTCTTACTTATGGTTTTGTAGCCAATTCCAGCTTTGTGCAGGTCTATGATCATGTCCCTGACATCCTTATAAAGCTCTTTGGTCTTGCCCATGTTGTAGAGGTTAGAGTCTGACTGATTAATTGAGTTTGTGGACAGGAGTCTTTTATAAAGGTGACTATGTCTTTAATGCAGGTAACAAGTTGATTAGAAGCATCTAACAGGTCTGTAGGAGCCAAAACTCTTAATGGTTGGTGGGGGATCAAATGCTTATTTCTCACTGCAAAATGCAAATAAATTTAAATGATTTATACAATGTGATCTTCTGGATTTTATTTTTAATATTCTATCTTTCAATGTTAAAATTAACCTACCCTTAAAATTATAGACTGTTCATGTCTTTGTCAGTAGGCAAACTTACAAAATCAGCAAGCGGTCAAATACTTATTTCCCCCACTGTAGAAGCAGAGCACTATATGGTGTTATCTACTATTAAAGCAAAAAAAAATTATGCTTGCTGTATTAACATATTACAAAAAAAGGTAGAATAAGTTGCAACTATCAGAGAAATAAGCTTTGGTTGGGGTTTCCTTATTTTGTTCTTCATGGGCTGTATTGAGACTGAGCCTCGTCATCATGTTAGTACCTAAGTCCATCAGGATTTATTGTTCATATGGAAAGTCAGTAATAAATCCTTGTTTGAATTTTCATGTACCTTCACTATAATTCTATTAAATGCTGTGGTCAAATATCTCAGCATTGCTGATTTTTAATTTTAGAAATGAAGCTGAAGTATAAATACATAAGTTTTCATATATGAAACATCTGGTGGCAAATTTAAGAACATTATGATGGAAGTTTGAGGCTATGTGCATACATTGCGTTTTTTTAAGTATGTTTGCTGCTGAAATTTCCGCAGCAATTCCAAACGTGTGCACATAGCCTTACAGTTGCCTATTATGTTGAAGACAGTATGTTTTCTAAAAATTTTCAGACTTTACAGTTTTTGCAGAAATAATCCCTGCACTATCTTTTGTAGCTTTTTTCTGGCTTTATAAAATTATTCTCCCTAATATAACAGTATATGAATGATTTGTTATTTGCAGACTTTTTGTAGATTTCCGCAAAACTCATTTATAATTTTCACCTGTTACAAAAAAATTGCCACTTTTTAATTTTATTTTTGTAACAGTAGATTCACCAAATCAGACCTGATAAGGAAAAAGAGTTTGACCTTGTAACAAACAATACTGTATCAATCAGCTGTGAAGACTGGTCATATAGATTAGCTTAGATTGTTGTGTCAAACAGCAAAAGGAAACAGATCTAGGTCACTAAGCTTCGTTTTGTGTCAGCACCACATATAGAAATGTTTTCAAGTTAATCAAGATTTTCCAGTCATGTACAGTTTATCTCTTACTTGGCAGCTAAAATTTGGAAACAACATCGCTTGGGGAATTGTTCTATATTTGTTGTGTTCTCAACTTCTACAGTAAGGCCCCTTTCACATATCAGTTTTTTGCCATTAGTCACAATCCGTCGTTTTTTGAAAAAAACGTATCCGGTGACTGATGCCGCAGGATCCGTTTTTTTCTCATAGACTTGTATTAGTGGTGGATTGTGACTGATGGCCGAATGTTTCATCCGTCATTTGATGGATCTGCCGGAAATTTTTGGTCCGTTGGCCGGACACGACGCACAATGCAACGTTTTTTGTCTTCATCGGAAAATTGAACAGCGACGGATCCGTCGCTGTCCATCGTTTGCTGTAATGAAAGCCTATAGGTGCAGGATCTGTCGTCATCCGTCAAATGAAGCATTCTGGTTACAGATCCGGTTTTTTTAACTGACCATGCTCATGACAGGTTAAAACACAAACAAAATAGATATATACATATTGAATATGTGGCGCCCCTGAGGGTTCAGTCGCCACAGAGGTATTACGCCTCACCCAGAGGTGTGATACCCCACTCTCAGGTAAGGAGGGAGCACCACCTAGGACTCTATCACCTGCACCCAACACACACTAGAACAGCTGGGCACCCTGGACGTACCCTGCGGGAGGATGGTCTCAACCCAGGCTGAGATAGGAAAGGGTGTATGGGTGGGTGGAGTAGTACGTAGCAAGGAGGAGTGAAGCTTGAGGAAGCATGAGGCAGAGTTTAGAGAGTCGTGAGGAGGAAGAGGAAGGAGTAGGACGTGTATTGGAGCAGCTCCCAGTGGGGGAGGCTGCAGTGAAAGGAAAGGAGTCTAGAGAGAGACTCAGAAGGGACTAGAAGCTGGAAGAGCTTAGTCCAGAAGTAGAGAGAAAGAAGCAGAAAGAAGGAGAAGCATCTGGAGTAAGAGAGGAAGGGATCCTAGGGATACGGAGAGAGCAGGAGCCATCCGTCGGTCCTGGTCTATTGGCAGAGGGACCAGGTCGCAGAGGGAACTCGACCCCTTAGCCTAGTGGAGGATTTTATGACTCAGCTAGCAAGTCGACTGCTGTGATAACATAGGGATCACAGACAATAACCATCATTATCTTCACCGGAGAGGCAGCTATATAGAATCAAAGGAACGCAGAAATAAGTCGTCTGATAGGATTCGCAGCCGCTGATCTGGGACACTGTTGGTGAAGGTGCTGGAAGGATAGAAGGCTGGAAAATCAGCACAGTGAGACGGCCAGTGAAATGAACACAAATATAGAAAGGAGTCCTGGAAAGGTGTATCCCAATCTACATGGGGGTTTGCTGAGCCCCTCACCTGGAGGACACGGTACCAAGCGGGCATCTGTACTGCATGCACCAGAACTGTGAGTAAAGCTTTGGAAACTGCAACTCGCTGATTGTTTCTCAGTTTCTTCCTTCGTCACCTACTACACTCAGCTACATCTCCCAGCATCATTACCACCTTTTACTACATCTACCTGCCCTGGGATATCATAGCCTCACCTGTGGGAGGCTGTACCAACTCTGCTGCATCACACCACCTATCCCAGAGGATCTGCATCGCAGCGCTGGTCACCATTGACCAGATACCACAGGTGGCGTCACGAATACCTTACCATAAACTCTAAACATCCCCTGTAAATAATTCCCCTTTTATTGGACGCCCAGGGCCACGGACCGGGTCACTGCTGCTGTGACACATCCCTTCAATACACCGGCCCGATACCGCGTATCCCACTGCCCTGGCGGGCGATCCAAATACATATATATATGTCATTGAGACACATATATGTATAGATATATGTATTTATAGTTCATAGAGTTCTACATAGCATAATAGCCGCTAAATCAATTGCCGGCTTCAGTAAAATCATTACCGAACCCGACATGATATGACACATGGTTTACATATAGTAAACCATGTCATATCAAAACAATTTATATATGTGAGTTTTTAATCAATTTAGTAGTTTGTGTTAGGAAACGTTTGAAACTCTAGGGGTTAAATTTAAGTCTATGGTCACGGAAAAAAATTGCGTGGGCTCCCAAGCAATTTTCTCTGCCAGAGAGGGAAAGCCAGTGACTGAGGACAGATATTCATAGCCTAGAGAGGGACCATTGTCTTTGGGCCCCCTGGCTTCAAACATCTGGCCTCAGCCACCCCAGAAAAGGCACATCTATAAGATGCGCCTTTTCTGGCACTTAGCCTCTCTATTCCCATTGCCTTTAGCGCTGGCTCATGGGTTAATAAGGGGTTAATGTCACCTTGTTATTGAAAGGTGACATAAATCCGGGTTAACAATAGAGAGGCTTATTTTGCTTTAATTATTGTATTGTTAACGTTGTTACTTATGACTTGTGTTTTGAAACTGTTAAACTGTAAAGCACTGCGGAATATGATGGCGCTATATAAATAAAGATTATTATTATTATTATTAGAGAGGTGTCAATAAGACAACTATCCATTATTAATCCTACAGTAGTAAAGGGTTAAAAAAGACAAACACATTAATTAATAATTATTTTAATGAAATAATTACACAAAGTTTTTGACCAAATTTATTATTCTGCCAATCCAACTGAATCCCTTGTTCTGTAAAAAATAATAAAATAAAAAACCAACAATATCCATACCTCTCCGCCATTCAGTCAGGTCCACTCTGCAAAATCCATCACAAGGGGTTAACTAGTTTACAACAGAGACTGGTGCTAATACTACCCACCCGGCTGTAAACCACTGTAGAATGAATTAAATCATGTCTGCGCAGGCGCCCCGGCTGACCGGAGTTGAACTGATTAGCGTGGGAAAGTTTCTGAACTTCTTCCCACGCTATTGAGTTCACTTCAGGTCAGCCAGGGACTCCGCGCAGTCTCACTGACTCACAGGGGAGCGCAGCTGATCGCGGCCAGATGTCAGCTGATTATCACAGCTGACACCTGGCACTATGTGCCAGGGGCGGTCACGGATCGCTCCTGGCACTTTAGCCCCCAGCAAACTGTGATCAAATATTATCGCAGTGTTCCGGCGGCATAGGGAAGCATCGGGCAGGAGGGGGCTCGCTGCGTACTTCCCTGAGACCCTCAGAGCAACGCGATGTGATCGCGTTGTTCCAAGAGCCTGCTCCCTGCAGGCCCTCGGATCCGAAATGGCCGTGCGGTCCTTCCAGGTCCTGCAGGGAGGTGCATTCTCAGTGCCTGCTGAGAGCAGGCGGTGAGAAGCCTCCTGCATTGCCTGTCAGATCGCTGATCTGACACAGTGCTGTGCAAACTGTCAGATCAGCGATCTGACACTATATAGTGATGTCCCACCCTGGGATAAAGTAAAAAAGTATTAAAAAAATAAAATTAACATGTGTAAAAATAATTTTAAAAAAAATCATAAATACAGAAAAAAATATTCCCCAATAAATTCATTTCTTTATGTAAGTGAATAAAAAAACTATAAAAGTACACATATTTAGTTTCACTGCTTCCGCAACGACCTGCCCTATAAAACTGTCCCACTAGTTAACCCCTTTAGTGAACCCCTTAAAAAACAAGGCCAGAAAAACAATGCTTTATCATACCGTTGAACAAAAAGTGGAACAACACGTGATGAAAAAGACAGATACAAATAAACATGGTATCGCTGAAAACATCATCTTGTCCCGTAAAAAACGAGCCACCATACAGCGTCATTAGCGAAAAAATAAAAAGTTATAGCTCGCACAATGGTGCGATGCAAAAATAATTATTTTTTATATAGCATTGTTTTTATTGTATGAAAGCGCCAAAAAAAAATACAAATGAGGTATCGCTGCCATCGTACTGACCCGAAGAATAAAACAGCTTTATCATTTTTACCACAAGCGGAACGGTATAAAGGCCCCCCAAAAGAAATTCATGAATTGCTGGTTTTTGTTCATTCTGTCTCCCAAAAATTGTAATAAAAAGCGATCAAAAAATGTCATGTGCCAGAAAATGGTACCAAAAAAAACGTCAACTCGTCCCGCAAAAAATAAGACCCCACATGACCCAGTGGGCCAAAATATGGAAAAATTATAACTCTCTAAAAGTTGTGATGCAAAAACTATTTTTTGCAATGAAAAGCGTCTTTTAGCTTGTGACAGCTGCCAAACATAAAAACCCGCTGTAAATAGTAAATTAAACCCCCCTTTATTACCAACTTAGTTAGGGAAAAATAATGAAATAAAAAAAAATGTATTTATTTCCATTTTCCCATTAGGGTTAGTCTTAGTGTTAGGGTTAGTGCTAGGTTTAAGGTTGGGATTAGGGTTAGGGTCAGGGCTAGGGTTAGGGTTGGGATTAGGGTTAGGGGTGTGTTGAGGTTAGGGTTGGAGTTAGAATTGGGGGGTTTCCAATGTTTAGACACATCAGGGGCTCTCCAAACGCGACATGGTGTCTGATCTCAATTCCAGCCAATTCTGCATTGAAAAATTCAAACAGTGCTCCTTCTCTTCCGAGCTCTGCCATGCACCAAAACAGTGGTTTACCCCGACATATGGGGTATGAGTAGAATTGAGCGAAACAGGTCGGTCAAATTCAAAAGTCGCTGACTTTCGCCAAAGTCAGGTTTCGTTGGCCGAAACATGACCATAGCATGAGGTCGACCATGCGGTCGTTGAAACGAGCGCCAAAGTTGAGTTTCCCAGAATGCTTTCAGGCGCCTTTTTCCAGCCAATGAGCAAGGACGTACACTGTGGGCATCGAGATGACATGTGCAGCGTCCACCACCATCTTAGAGAAGGGCATTGCAGTGATTGGCTTGCTTTGGGGGGCGTCATAGTGTCTATAAAAGCCCTGACCGCCGACCGCCATTTTAGTTCTGCTGATCTTAACAGTAGGGAGAGGTTGCTGACGCTGTTTATCAGTAGGGAGAGAGTTAGGGCTGGAAAGAGAAGTTCTTATGTGCTTGTGCTGATAGCAATTGTGCTGTACAGTTAGTGTGCTCTCACAGGGGAGGATTTTCTTGTGTGCAGCAGCGCTGGTTAGTAGGCTGCCTGCCAGTGACAGGGGAGGATTTTTGTGTGTGCAGCAGCAGAGCTGGTTATTAGGCTGCCTGCTAGCTGTATTGCTGTGTGCACACTGCTGTGCAGACTGCTTTTAAGAAATTGCACAATAACTCTTGGGGTCCAATTTCTTATGTAACCCTTTAGAAAATAAAAAATTGGCGGCGAAAATATCATTTTTGTGGAAAAAAATATGATTTTTTATTTTTATGGCTCTAAGTTATAAACTTCTGTGAAGCACTTGGGGGTTCAAAGTTCTCACCACACATCTAGACAAGTTCCTTGAGGGGGTCTAGTTTTCAAAATTGGTTCACTTGTGGGGGGTTTCCACTGTTTAGTCACATCAGGGGCTCTCCAAACGCGACATGGCGTCCGATCTCAATTGCAGCCAATTCTGCGTTAAAAAAGTCAAATGGCACTTCTTCCCTTCCGTGCTCTGCCATGCACCCCAAGAGTTGTCCCCCCCCACATATGAGGTATGAGCATACTCAGGACAAATTGCACAATAACTTTTGTGGTCTAATTTCTCCTGTTACCCTTGGGAAAATAAAAAAATTGGACCTGAAATAATTTTTTTGTGAAAAAAAGTTATATGTTCATTTTCTTTTAAACATTCAAAAAAACTCCTGTGAAGCACCTGAAGGGTTAATAAACTTTTTGAATGTGGTTTTGAGCACCTTGAGGGGTGCAGTTTTTTTAATGGTGTCACTTTTGGGTATTTTCTATCATGTAGACCCCTCAATGTGACTTCAAATATGATGTGGTCCCCCTAAAAAACTGGGGCTGTAAAAATGAGAAATCGCTGGTTGACTTTTAACCCTTATAACTTCCTAACAGAAAAAAATTGTGCTGATATAAAGTAGACATGTGGGAAATATTACTTATTAAGTGTTTTGTGTGCCATATCTCTGTGATTTAAGGGCATGAAAATTCAAAGTTGAAAAATTACGAAATTTTCAAAATTTTTGCCAAATTTCCATTTTTTTCAGAAATAAACGCGAGCTATATCAAAGAAATTTTACCACTAACATGAAGTACAATATGTTACGAAAAAACAATGTCAGAATCACCAGGATCCATGGATGCGTTCCAGAGTTATTACCTCATAAATGGACAGTGGTCAGAATTGGCCAGGTCATTAACATGCAAACCACCCTTGGGGGTAAAGGGGTTAAGTCTCCATGAAAGATGCCAAAAAAGTTGCATGCCCATTTCAATATTTCTCTAAAAAAAAAAAATTACGAAAGACCCTAAAGGTACTGCCACACTAAACAATATCGCTAACGGGATCGCTAAAAAACGTCACTATTTAGCGATCCCGTTAGCGATGTTGCTGTGTGTGGCAGCTTCCGGCGACGAGGCCCCTGCTGGGATCTCGCTCGTCGCCGGAAACGATCCGGACCCTATTCTCGTCGCTGGCGCTCCCGCTGGGTGAGTATTATAGCTAGTGTGGCACCTTTTCTTAGCGATTTAGCGGTACTTTTGTACCGCTAAATCGCTAAGAAGATCGCTAACGGCGATAGCGTCGTTAGCTATATCGCTAAATGTGGCACACATTTAGCGATATTAAAACGATCCCGCTAGCGATCTCATTAGTATGCGCCGCTAACGAGATCGTTAGCGGGAGCGTTTAGTGTGGCAGTACCTTAAGAAAATAGTTTACAACTCTTTTCACTGTGAGACACTGAAGTTTTGAAGTTTCCATCACAATTTCAGTAAAACTGTGTCAGCATGGAGCCTTAACCTAGTAAAAGCAAAGCACCAATGAACTAAACAAACCACAGTATTGTGTCCACCAGTCACAAAAACCCATGCAACAGTTACAAAATAATGAATATCTTGTCTGCTTTTACTGCTAAGATCAAAGTGTCTGTAAGCTAGCTGAGAAATACGCGTCAGGGCATATAATGTCTTTCTAAGTGTACATAAATGCATTTCTAACACATATATTGACTATAATGAGCAAATGAAGACAATTTACAAACCTGAGTTTTTTTCTGATGGTTTATGACTCAGTTTTTGAGTTACTGACAGAAACATTACTTGAATATGCAAGAACTGTGTGTGCCTGCACGCTTGTGTAATGTCAACCACTGTGACAAGCCACTGTGTGTGCTTGACAGCATCTGCAACACTGTTGGTTCCGAAAAGCTTTTGGTCATAAAGAATAAACAACAGATGTACAATTTTGTCTGCCAGGAGACGCATGGAGTAGAAGTTACACAGTATATCTCATTGTATAAACTTTCGAATCAATGGATTGAAAAGTGAACCCCAAGAGGATCTCATTCAATGTACACAATATATTTATTTTTTTCAAATATAAATTTATCAAATGAACCAATTCTGAGACAAATGAAATTTCTCTTGAAATCTGTTAGATTTTGCTTGTTTTATATAGTAACTCTGAAGAAAGGCAAATATTTTATCAAGTCTTGTGTCTAATATCCAGCTCTGGCAAAAATTAAGAGACCACCGCATCAAATCCCTGTCATGGGCAGCCCATTCTCCAGACCTGAACCCCATTGAAAACCTCTGGAATGTGATCAAGAGGATGATGGATAGTCACAAGCCATCAAAGAAGAACTGCTTAAATTTTTGCGCCAGAAGCAGTGTGAAAGACTGGTGGCAAGCATGCCAAGACGTATGAAAGCTGTGATTAAAAATTATGGTTATTCCACAAAATATTGATTTCTGAACTATTCCTGAGTTAAAACATTAGTATTGTTGTTTCTAAATGATTATGAACTTGTTTTCTTTGCATTATTTGAGGTCTGAAAGCACTGATTTTCTTTTTTTAATTTTGACCATTTCTCCTTCTCAGAAAAAAAAATACAAAATTTATTGCTTGGAAATTCGGAGACATGTTGTCAGACGTTTATAGAATAAAAGAGCAATTTACATTTTACTCAAAAATTTACCTATAAAGAGAAAAATCAGACAAACTGAACATTTGGAACTGGTGTCTTAATTTTTGCCAGAGCTGTATTTTTTTACGTGACTACTGTTACATCCTGATCCCTCTGAGGAAGCTGAAGGCGAAACACAAGTTTGTGTGATTTTCATCAATCTTTTCCTCACACATTTCCTGTTCAGGCTGGTCTTTTTTACAGTTTGCTTTTCCTAGATCTAGACTTTCCCTTTGTGGTTTACTTTTTCCTACTGGCTGATATGTAATTAATCTTAGGGAGCATTTAGTTGTATATTTGTTATACTATTTTTCAATTTTACATCGATATCAGTGTAATAACTTTGTTATTTTTCACTTATTTAGGATTATGTACTTTGATTATCTGGTTATGCTTTCTATCCTTTTTTTGCATTGTACTGGACAGTCAGATGCTTTCAATGTATATCGTCTCCTTTTACTTTTGTATTAATATAGATAATGGCTGTTTATTTGGTTTGTAATCATTAATTTGTAGGTTTTTTTGTGGTGGTGCATTTATGATTGGCTGGCTATTTTTGGATCACTTAATTTCACACAAAAGTTCTATGGACCAAGAATTTTTTTTTGACGTTTGAGCATTGCCAGTATTATTTATATAGTACTATAAGAATTATATAAAAATTCTTTAAAATGATATAGACTTTTATTCATTTCATTATCTTTATGTGAACAGCTATTTATTATGTAATGTGACACGTCTCCACTATCTGTGGACGGGGAGTACTCACTTGGCTGATCATTGAGGAATACGCTGGGACACTCAGGGTTAAAGAAAGTCCATTCGGTTTATTCAGACACAGCATAAACCAAATCTCATGTACTTGGTAACATGAAGCACCCCGTGCACCGTCCGGCAACCATTCCCGGATACCTCTTATCCTCAGAGGTGTCCTATCCGGAGGTAGTTTGCAGGCCTCCTCACCCTGGCTCACTCCAGCCAGCACTACCACCCGGGCACAAACACACAGGCTCCATCTTGGGTGTTCAGCCACACCCCCTTGGGTGGGGTATGTAGGTGACTGGACCCACCCATCTCTCCAAGTCACTTGGAGCCTTCCCAATGTAGAGTAAACCTCAGCAGTAGATCTGCTGAGCAAAACAAGCCCAAGCTTCCATCACAGGGCCACGCACCTCTGTGATACATATGTCACGCTGTTACTGCATACAGGAGGTCCGGGGTCTATGCTGACCCTAAGCTGGGGTCCTGACTAATCCCTCTACCTGGAGGTACTGTTGATGGTACAGAGGTCCAGGCCGCCAGCGTAATCCCTACCTCCTGAGGATCCCTGAACCTCAGTGATCTAGTCCTGAGAAGGACCCTGATCACAACACAGGGGACTGGAAGGTATATGCCTAGACACAGTAATAGACGAACGAGACAGTACAAGGGGTAAACTAAAATCCACCTTGCATACAAAACTCACACCACAAAAAACAGAGGGAACACCAATGGGTACGAAGATAAATGATAAGGCGAGGAGGGGAAAAAAGACCACACCAGGTACTCTTCACTTCAGACTTCACAATACCACGATCCGCTCTGCTGGTCTGCATGAATGCTTTCACCGACACATTCCTAGCAGACTGGTAGGTATTTGAAGGAATCCCATTAATTGCAGCTGGGTGTGGCTGGCCCTGTCTAGCACAGAGAGAGAAAGAATTAACTCCCTCACTGCCGAAAAACACCAAGCACCAAAAACTCAGCGAAGTCAGATTGTGTAATCGCGACGATCTTCGTGGCGACACACCCGTGACAACATACCTCCCATTAACCACATGGGCAGTCGCCATACCACAATAAATTAAAGGTTTATTCCCCGAATCATATTACTTTTCACAAAGCACTGTACATATTGCTAATATACAGGCTAAACTAACATAACATTTCTTGTGCTTTTTTTATCGCTTTTCATCAGCTTTTATTATTGGTGGAAATCTGCCTGTAAAAAGAACCCTTACTGCTGATTGCTGGGGCACTGGATATTATTGTAGGTTGTATATAAGTATAAAAATTACTATGTAGATATTTTATATATAAACTGTAAATTGCTGTCCAAACAGGAAAATACAATTTGCCTTTATTAATAGTGAGGTTGGACTGGCGCATGGATGAATGAAAGTGATGTGTAAGGTGATAAATTGTGCTTGCAGTGCAGATAACAGACTAAACCTAACAAGGGTCATCCATTATGTCTTACAATATATGTTATATGTATGTTTTATCAAGAGGTTCAGAATCAATGTAATATATATGTACTATTTATCATTGCACCAATTTAAAGTGACCTTGCGTATTGATTGTTTTCCTTATTTTCTTTTCTCCATCTAGCATGTATCTGCTTCTCTCCTTTCAGCAGCCTTGTAGCAATTTTTTGTCTCTCCCCATTTGCAGGAAATATTAGACTTTAATTCATGAGAGCAGTTTCTGCAAAGGTTCTATACCCGCTCCTTTGTTAATATTGCATGCGGGATTTTAATTTAATCGTATTTTACTGGGATTGCTTTAATTCAAAGGGAAGCGCGTTCTACTTTGCATTTTGCAGGTTTGAATCCAGACAATTGGTTTTTATGCGCTCTTATCCTGTCACCTCGCTATGACAGATTCTGTCACGTGCTTCACCTTGGTATCAATACCTTACATCTCTTATTTCAGCCTATTAATCTTAGAAAATGCTTCTGCTCTAAATGCCTAACCTTAAACTGTCAGATTGGATTTCTTGTATCTCTTCACTTTGAACCTGTATTTATCTGTTAACCCCATATGCTTCACCTTCATGTTTCAGCTTACAGAATATTGTTAATGGCGCTTGCCCTAAAGGAATAGTAGAGAATAATCTCACTGTACAAGAACCTTGTGATTTCATTCTCTTATTCTTGTTCCTGATTAATGACCGGCATAAATATACCATTTGTGCCAAAAGAGGTCACCCATCTCCCCACAAACGTGCAAAATGCTCTCTCGTGAGCAGGGGTACAGACTGGGGCTGAAATTTAGCCCTGGTATTTGAAATCACACAGGCCCATGGTATCCTCGTCCCCAAGCACCAGATGGGATATACAGTCAGGGCCAGAAATATTTGGACAGTGACACA
>VIAB01002682.1:11964-33417 GCA_009801035.1 Oophaga pumilio | reverse complement strand
TATGGACCTAACTGTATTACTAATATTACCCTGGATGGAGGAAATCAAGATTTACAGCTAGACCAATATTTCTAATGATACCCGTGGCATGCTAGGGTAAGTGATGGAGTCAGCGACTTTGTGCTCTGTCACTACTCTTAACAGAACATCGATTCTACCCACAATGTAGCAGACAAGGTGGACCAATACCAAACAGGCCCTTCTGGCATTTGCCAGAATTGCCAGATGGCCAGTCCGGCCCTGCTCATGAGGTGAAATTATTTTTAAGCTCCTCGTTCTCAGCAGCGCATCATTCTGTGTAAACAGTGTAAACAGGAGATGAGCTGCCTATAATAATGATTATAAGGGTATGCCACACTAAGCAAGATCGCTAGCGAGATCGCGCAAACGACAGCGATTTTATGACGCAGCAGCGACATCGTTAGCGACGTCGCTGTGCGTGACATGTAGCGGCGATGCGGCCCCCACATGCTTGAATCCATCCCAGGCCTCATCAGAGCCAGATATTGCCACTTAGCGTGGGAGTCCCAGGGATATGGGGGTGCAAGTAAAATTGAAAGTAAAATTGATAAGAAGATGTCGCTGATCGTGCATGAATGGTTTGGGCCGTATTTTGATCGTTGGCGTCCCTCTGGTGAGCCTGAATCGCTGAGTTTGATACCCTTTATGAATGACGAGCGACCTCGTTGGCGACTCATGTCAGCGGCGCAGGCGGGACTAGGTTTTAACGCCCCTCAGCTCCGATTGGTGGCCACAACATCTAGTCCTTTGTGCATTGTTGCGAGGATATTATCGTGTGTGGGGTTTTGCGATCCTGTCAGAGTCGCTACAGCGCTTCATCTTTGCCATTTATACAAGACTTTTTTGGGATCCTGAAAAAATGAATCCGGGCAAACGCAATAGCGGCACAGACTGGATCGCAGTAGCTGCAAAGCAAAAGGCTAGCAGGACGCAGTATGGAACGATGCTGTAAATTCGTATGAACCACTTGCGTCGTCTTTTATGACGCGGACGTCCAATCACTAAGCGAGAGCTGTGACATATGACGTACAGTGACCACCAATCTGTGCTGAGGGGCGTGGAAAAGGTTGCGCTCAATCACGCCTATCGAGGTCGGGATCTTTAGCAATACATGCTGTCTGACAGGTCCCAACGACCACCGAGGTCGTTATACAGATCGCTGATCGCTGATGTGTCGTTGATGAGATCTTCCTATTTGGAAGCTACTAGCGACCTTATAGCGATCACACCAACGATCTCGTCAGCTTGTGTCGTTGTCGTGATCGCTGGTGCGATCGCTTAGTGTGGCATACCCTATATTCTACTGTGTGTGCATACAATGATTGTGTTAGCCATTATTCTGTGTGCATAGAAGGGCTTTAGGCCTGTTTAAAAGACTGTCAATCTGCTTGTATGTAGCCAATCAGCACTCACTTAAAGGGAATCCGTTACCAGGTATATTGCTATCTAATCTGAGAACAGCATACTGTAGAGGCAGAAAGCCTGATTTCAGCGATGTATCATAAACTAAGCTGCTTGTTGTAGTTTTGACAAAAACCCTGTTTTCTCTGCAGCAGATCTACTAGTTGTCTGAATGCTGAGCTCTATATAACCCCACCCACATCACTGATTAAATAAGCGCTCCTCCCATCAAAGTTTTTATCTTAATATATTGCAGTCATCATATATAGCACTGTGTACGTACAATTGCTCATTTTGCCTTTCTACCAAGCAAATTCTTCTGTTTTCCATTAGGTCTATGACATTACATGATTAAAAACAGACCAACTGAGTCTTTCTAAGTTCTATGTAGAAATATGTGGTCAATTTCACTGTAGGAGTCATGAGTCACTGCAAAAGATGATGCAAGGGGAGCAGGGAGCAGCTAGGTAAGGAGTTGAAAAGGGGGATGATAAATGCAGGGACAATAGACTTCCTGCTTCTACATAGACCAGAGAAAAGAGAAGAATTAACTGGGTAGAAAGGCAAAATTAGCAATTGTAAGTATACAGTGCCATATAATATGATTAATGCAATATATTAAGAGGTTAAAAACTTTGATGGGAATGCTTCTTTAACAACTTTCTGTGTACACTGTCCATAAGCAGAAAGTTGCCAATCAGTGGTAGGGTGTACAGTAGATATACAGAGCTCATGAATATGGAGGACTACATGGCAGCAGGTTTATGAGTCCTCTAATGATGATCTAATGGTGGTAAAACAGTGATTTTATTGAAACTACAGAAAGCAGTCCAGTAAGTAACACATCACTTTTTTTCTGAACAACTGGACCAAATGGCTCTCAAAATGGCCTTGAATCACAATTACCGTAAGTCAAACTCCTGGTGTTAGGTAATGCTGAGCACACTGTTTGCATTGACTTAGAGCATAGACTAAGAGCAGATACTGAGAATTATACCCAGCATATAAGACAAGATACAGTAAACTAAAGGCACATTTAGATGAACTGATAATTGAAGAACAAGCATTTAAGATTGTTCCTAGCTAGATAAGAGCGAACTTGTTTGGAAAATGTTCCTCAATCTCAAATTCGGCTCAAACATTGCACATTCGGATTCGTGTTTGGATTCACAAGAATTTTTCCTAAAACTTGGCAAAATTTGTAAGTGATCGAGTTTCCACTAATGCGTTTGTTAGGACTTTGGCTAACAGCTAACATAGTGGTGCTGTATGATGAGCCAGGCAGCTGTGTTTGATGAGAGGAGGGGGTGTAGAGAGTTCAGAGCAGCAGCAAACTGTATTTTTTTTAACTTAATGTGTGCATAAAAAGCGGACATGTTTTTGCTCTATTTTTTCAGTGTAACAGCGCAGTGAGGCTGCACCTGCTGCAAGTAGTCAGATAGTTAGGCAGTTTTTTGTCAGCTAGTTCAGTAAGATATAATCCTGTGTCAAATTGACCTTCATGCATCTAATCGTGTGGTGGAGGCAGGAGACCACATTTCAGAATCTAAATATTTTGTGCTAATAGTGTGGTGCAGCCAGGAGAGTCCACATTTCAGAATCTAAATAATTTGTGCTAATAGGGTGGTGCAACCAGGAGAATCCACATTTCAGAATCTAATCATTTGTGTTAATAGTGTGGTGCAGGCAGGAGTCCACATTTCAGAATCTAAATCGTTTGTGCTAGTATTCTGTTGCAGCCAGAAGTCCACATTTCAGAATCTTAGTCCTTTCTACTAACAGTGTGGTCCAGACACCAGGCCACATTTCTGAATCTAAATCCTTTCTATTAATAGTGTGGTCCAAACACTAGGCCACATTTCAGAATCAAAATCATTTCTGCTAACAGTGTGGTGCTTTCAGGAGTCCACAATTCAGAATCTAAATAGTTTGAATAGTTTGTGCTAATGTGTGGTGCAGCCAGGAGTCCACATTTCAGAATCTAAATTGTTTGTGCTAATAGTGTGATGTAGTGTGATGTAGCTAGGAGTCCACATTTCAGAATCTAAATCCTTTCAACTAATAGTGTGGTCCAGACACCAGACCACATTTCTGAATATAAATCCTTTCTGCTAATAGTGTGGTCCAGACACAAGGCCATATTTCAGAATCTCAATACTTTCTGCTAATAGTGTGGTCCAGACATCAGGCCACATTTCTGAATCTTAATTATTTCTGCTAATAGTGTGGTTCAGACACCAGGATGCATTTCTGAATCTAAATCCTTTCTGCTAATAGTGTGGTCCACCCAGAAGTCCACATTTCTTAACCTAAATCCTTTGTGCAAGTTGTGTTGTCCAGCCAGCAGTATTTTTTTTTTAAATTTTCTGACAGGTGACTGACAGGTGTGGGCCTCGTGTTGTGAAACAGCTGATTAAAATAGGGTAAGGGTACATCCAACATGAGTGGGAAAAAGGAAGGTCATGATGGAAGGGAGAATAGGCTTGGTGTTCGAGGTGTACATGGGGTAGGTGGTAATGTTACTGAAAGCTCTAATGAACAAACATTACCCAAAGAAAACTGACAACTGTTGCTGGAATGTCAACTCGGCTCAATTTCTTTGGCAGCTGCACAGCGGTACACCTTGTAGATGAGGGCCAGAAAGATTATGTGCACCAGTGGTTGGCAAGCGCTGCATCAAGTGGCCTCTGCTACTTTTCCTCCACCTTAGCATCATACACAGTACAGTCCTCAGAGGTGGCACCCCAATTACCCTTGTTTCCCCCGTGTTACAAGTCTCCAACTGCCCAACTGACCCAGAGTACAAATAGTATAATTGCGCAGCATGGATACGTGGGACAGGGCTTGGACCATCATTTCTAGTTTAAACATTGATCAGTAACAGGTGTATGAGTGACAGATGTAGACTTGTAGATAAGGTGTCTAGTGACACCTTGGTGTCTAGTGGTTTAGTTCACCATAAGTTGGTGTGTATTAGTTTAGTGCTCCAACCCCTGTTGTACAGTAGTTTAGTTCTCCAACTTCTGCTGTGTACTGGTTTACTTCTCCAATCCTAGGTGTTTAGTAGTTTAGTACTCCAACCCCTGTTGTCTAGTAATTTAGTTCTCTATCTTCTGGTGTGTAGTAGTTTAGTTATCCAACCCTAGGTGTTTAGTTCTCCAACCCCTGTTGTCTAGTAGTTTAGTTCTCCATCCTCTGGTGAGTAGTGGTTTAGTTATCCATCACCAAGCATCCTGCAAGCCTTGGGGATTCCAAGAATTGTAAAGCAGACCCTTCCCTGCCTGCCCCCACAGCCACCAGTCATCCAGTGCCCAGTCACTGAGACATAATACCCCTGGCTGTGCTTGCTTATCCAGGTGTCAGTGGTGAAATGCACCCTGGCAGACATAGATTTTTTCGAGGAACAGGTGATGCTGTCTGCTACATGCTGGCGTAGCGTAGTCATATCTTTCTTAGAGAAGTAATGAAGACTGGGCAACTGATACTTGCGGACTGAGATGGCCATCAGCTTTTGGAAAGCATCTGTATACACCTGGCGGAAAGGCAGCATTTCCGTGGCCAACAGATTGGATATGGTGGCGTTCAAGCTCTTAGCTTTGGCATCTGTAAGAGGAAGCAATCTTTTACGTGACCACAACTGCAGGACTGAGGGCTGGCTGTTGTGCTGAGAGAGGGGGAGTAGGGTGAACGCGGCAAACTGCTTGACTGTAAATGAGGTGCAGGCAGAGATGTTATGGTGGATTGAGAAAGATGTGATGTTCTCAGTGTCTGAGATCGGTCAAAAACATCAGACATGTCCACTTCTGTAACAGCTGATGGGCTCTTATTCACGCCGACTGTAGCAGGTAAACTAGTGGATGTTCTGTGGCTGGAGACCTGTGTGAGAACACTTACCACAGTTACAGAAGAACCAGCAGATGCGATTGATGGAGTGGCCGGTGGTTGGCGAGGCCTGCTAGGCTGTATTTCAGTGCAGTGAGATTCCCAGACTAATGCATGTTGATCACGCATGTGTCGGTTAATGCATGTAGTAGTCAAATTATTGGAATTTTTGCCTCTACTGAGTCCACTAATCCCCAGCCATTTCCTATCTTCATGCTAACCTGTTCTACTTCATATGCTGTACTAAACTTATCCTTATGCTATATTCACATTATGCCCTAAAACTTTATATACTGTACATCACCATTATACATTATATCACATTACATTAGACACACGTTACTTCACATATAAACACGCACGATGGTATTCACATAGTGCTTCTGTTGAATTCAGAGGCAAGAATTTCCCATGTCCTGTATACTGGGTGTAATTTTCAGTATCTGTATAATTCTGTATATATACACTGCACAGTACCACTTCTCCTATCCTGTATACTGGATGTAATTTTCAGTATCTGTATTATTCTGTATATGTACACTACACAATACCAATTATCCTTTTCTATATGTGGGTGTAATTCTTCGTATCTGATCTAATTCTGTATATATACCCTTCAGAGTACCCCCTCGTCTGTCCTGCAACATGAGTGTAATTCTCAGTATCTGTATTGTTCTGGATATATACACTGTATATATCCAGAACAAGAGAATGTACTGAGAATTACATCCTGTAGGTAAGACTAGTGCAAGAATAGATATTGACATTTACAACGAGTATACTGTATAGGACAGCAATGGTGCAGACACACACACCTTGACTACTTGTTAAGTCTTCTTGATGAATAGTCAAGCTATGTGTGTGCAGGCTTAAGTACTAATGCTACTAGCACATTGCTAGCAGTCAATAACAATTGTGATAATTGGACTCAGTAGCACAAAAGTCAGCCACAGACTATGTTCTATGTTCATCCTTCATGCTCCAAAGTCTGTCTATCATGTTTGTCTGACACAGGATGAGATGGAGACAGGACTACGACACTCTCACCCACTGGGCCAGCAATAATGTTTCTTCTGAGTCACCTGACTCTGAAAAGTCGGATGGCGTTAGGGGTGTAGGCAGCCAGCTATGTGATTTGCTAAAGGCAAATACTATTAAAGACCTGTGATAGTTGGGTTCCTGATTGAAATTTTGTTCTGGGTTCCTCAAGCCTCAAGTTTTGCCACTACTTTCAATGTTTCATCAAAAAAAGAAACAACTGGACAAGTTCAAGGTTATTTTAAAGCTATGGCGATGTAGGACAATAAGATAATTTTATAAGTAATACTTCTAAATAGTAGTCATACAGTTACTATATAACAAATATCACCATATTGCTACAGAACAAATCAGCTGTAACAAAAGTAATATACCAATAAAAAACCACATAAATGGATAAATGATGCCACACCATGACCATGTATTATCATCACATAGTGTCTGGGTATAACCACCATCCTGTTACTGAACAAAATCCACTATAGAAAGACCAATACACCGATTATAACACATACAAAAGATAAATACCATAATATCATGACCAGACCACATATTAGCACTACACAACACTGGGGTTTTTGATAATGATAATATATGTTGTTTTTTAGGGTCCCCCCTATTTTTGATAAACAACTAAGAAAACTCAGACAGCTTTGTGGCTGATATTAATAAGTTGCGAAGCTGTATGGCTATTGGTCCTTCCCAGTATGTCACGTACACAATTCTCAGCACGTGACGTGGGGTGCGCCTGCAAGAGTTAATTTATCTCCTCTCATTCAATCCAACACTCAACCTCTGTTCTATGCTATAAAGTGAGCATAAATCACATCCCGTTACAGTCCACACACCCCAGATATGTAACACGCTACTACCACTCATCAAACATATGGGGTGATGAGTTCCTGAAATATGTTACTGTCTGACAATCAAAAGGTCACACACTCTCTAAAAGGCTATGGATCAAACTTATTAAAGAGTTTTAGCTTTAATATAAAAATATGCAGTGCTTACAATAAAAGTTTAAAAAGGTAAAAATAAAATATGCATATGCAAAACAATTATCAAATAAAGACGGAGAAATAACAGGAATACCTATTGTTATTCTGTTTCCTTGTGGGAAGACGAAAATGAATTATGGATGACAAGCAGCATTGGCAGCCCCAAGTGTGAACAACTTTCTTTTGTGCCACCCAACTTTTTATAGTCCTGACCACAGACTCATATTTCCAAAATGACCTGGATTGGCCCATTTAAAAGTTGCTGTTTGTGACTGGACGATGGGATAATTTATGGCCTTGCATTTAGAATACCCTGTGTCTCCCCCAGTCCTCTCTATTCAGTAAATAGGAAATATTCTGCCTAGTTACAGAGGAGCTAAGGTGCCATGTGTGACCCCTCCAGCAAAAGCCACTTTTTGCTTACAAAACTGGTATATCCAGTTTCCCAATTTTGTCAATGTAACTCTTCTACTGTTATACTTTTCCCTTATTGATTATATATTTCCTTCACACAGTCTAAAAATAACAGCTCATACCTGTCTGTTTTTTCTCGGCTGGTTTTAAAAATGAAGAGGACGTACGTTGGTTAAATTTTTTTTATTACTGTCACACTGGGTCAGGTGGTGCAATAACTTGACATGACTGTGATGGAGCCGGAAGTGCCCACAGGCCTAAAGCATGTTGATTGGCTGTGCTACAGCCTTTCAACAAGCTTTGAAAGACTTCCGGACCCGAACAGAAAACTGGGCATACAGTAAGTAGTCCGTGTTCGGGGTCCAATACTGGACACTAGAAGCCCAGTACGAACCAAGAACTTTCCAGTTCAGGTTTGCTCATCCCTAGTCTCTGCAGCTCTGTGTCATGGGCACATGACAGACTCCATTTTCTGTCGTAGAGCCTTCTGCACATGATTCTGCTGTGTGCATGAGACCTTAAAAGTGATATTTTATGCAAACAGTAAGTAGTTGTATTAAATGTTCTAATATCAATTTATTCTGTTTAATCAGAGGATTAATTATGTCTGTTCAGTCTTCTCTTGGTCTTCAAATTTTTGCGTTATTTTACGGTTCTCTGACGTGTCGTGTCGAAATCTTTGCACTATTGGATAGACGTTAATAGAATTTTACTGGACTTACAATGAATATTTGAATTATAAAATGGAATAACCATCCTTCCCATTCATGCACTGAATGATATGACTCTTCTTGTGCTACACACTCAGTTTTTTAAAAAATGACCCTGATTAAATGGGAGGTGAAGTCACACAATCTTATTCCGTCACATCTGCCTTTGACAGATGAAGTCACATATATCATCTTGGTATCAATTTCTTGCATCTCACGTTGCAGTCTATTAATCTTACAAAGTACAAGTGTTCATCTTTTGTCTTTTCACTTTAATCCTGGCTTATGGTTTAGCTGTGAACGGTAACAGATCTTTATCGCCCATCAAACTAATACTATTTTTATTTGGCCCAGATTTAAAGTCTGTGTCTTTGAGACCTTCTTCACCTATGTCTTCTTCCTATATTCTACCCTATCATTTTAAACCACAGTGTACTGCATATATGAAACTATATTTTGATATACTAAAAGCTAATATAATGAGATATACATGTGTAATGCGAAAATAAAAAAGTTAGGATTTGTAAACGTGGGTTTCTTCCTCTCTTAAGTGCTTGTATACATTTGGATACAGAAAAAATGTATATCTTTGTACCGTGTTAGCCAGTAGATAGAAAAATATTTAGAATTGAGAGTCCTCAATTCTAAATATTTTTGTATACAGTCATGGCCAAAAGTTTTTAGAATGACACAAATATTAATTTTTACAAAGTCTACTGCTTCACTTTATCTAATGGCAATTTGCATATACTCCAGAATGTTATAAAGAGTGATCAGCTTAACAGCAATTACTTGCAAAGTCAATATTTGGCTAGAAAATGAACTTTATCCCCCAAAACACATTTCAACATCATTGCAGCCCTGCCTTAAAAGGACCAGCTAACCTCTTTTCAGTGATTGCTCCAATAACACAGATGTGGGTGTTGATGAGGACATGGCTGGAGATCAATCTGTCATGATTAAGTAAGAATGACACCACTGGACACTTTAAAAGGAGGCTGGTGCTTGGCATCATTGTTTCTCTTCTGTTAACCATGGTTATCTCTAAAGAAACATGTGCAGTCATCATTGCAATGCACAAAAATGGCCTAACAGGGAAGAGTATCGCAGCTAGAAAGATTGCACCTCAGTCAACAATCTATCGCATCATCAAGAACTTCAAGGAGAGAGGTTCCATTGTTGCCAAAAAGGCTCCAGGGTGCCCAAGAAAGACCAGTAAGCGCCAGGACCGTCTCTTAAAAGTGTTTCAGCTGCGAGATCGGGCTACCAGCAGTGCAGAGCTTGCTCAGGAATGGCAGCAGACAGGTGTGAGTGCAACTGCACGCACTGTGAGGCGGAGACTCTTGGAGCAAGGCCTGGTCTCATGGAGGGCAGCAAAGAAGTCACTTCTCTCCAGAAAAAACATCATGGACAGACTGATATTCTGCAAAAGGTACAGGCAGTGGACTGCTGAGGACTGGGGTAAAGTTATTTTCTCTGATGAATCCCCTTTTCGATTGTTTGGGACATCAGGAAAACGCCTCATTCGGAGAAGACAAGGTGAGCGCTACCACCAGTCTTGTCTCATGCCAACTGTTAAGCATCCTGAAACCATTCATGTGTGGGGTTGCTTCTCAGCCAAGGGAATCGGCTCTCTCACAGTCTTGCCTAAAAACACAGCCATGAATAAAGAATGGTACCAGAATGTCCTCCAAGAGCAACTTCTCCCAACCCTCCAAGAGCAGTTTGGCGATCAACAATGCCTTTTCCAGCATGATGGAGCACCTTGCCATAAAGCAAAAGTGATAACTAAATGGCTCAGGGAACAAATCATAGAAATTTTGGGTCCATGGCCTGGAAACTCCCCAGATCTTAATCCCATTGAGAACTTGTGGTCAATCATCAAGAGACGGGTGGACAAACAAAAACCTAAAAATTCTGACAAAATGAAAGCATTGATTGTGCAAGAAGGTACTGCTATCAGTCAGGATTTGGTCCAGAAGTTGACTGAGAGCATGCCAGGGAGAATTGCAGAGGTCCTGAAGAAGAAGGGTCAACACTGCAAATATTGACTTGCTGCATTAACTCATTCTAACTGTCAATATAAGCTTTTGTTACTCATATGTTTGCAATTATTATATTTCTGTCTGTGATAAAAACATCTGTCAAACACACATAAAAACCAGAGGACAGCAGATCATGTGAAAATATAATATTTGTGTCATTCTCAAAACTTTTGGCCATGACTGTACATTTGTTCATTGATGGAGAAAAGGCCATTTTTCTATCTCTACAAATAAAAGTAAGTTTGTAATAGACATAAGATACTTTGTGTGAGAAAGGAACAGCCACCATCTTGGATAGGGCCGATACCAGCCTCCATTTTGTCTGTTCACAGAGTCACAGGCTGCTAACTGCACCTGGCCCCAGGGCCTGTGGGCATATTCAATATGACAGGGTTTTGTGTCCACTGTGAATGAAAAGGTCTTTTAGTATGCTAAGTAATTCAGGCCCAATGTTGATTAGCAAGGTCTGTTAGTATGATAATGAGATAAGGCCAAAACAAGACCTCAAAGATTTAGCTTGAGCGATGGTAGCCTGGGGCCTGGGGGCTTCAATTAGATTATACCTGCCAGCTAGACACAGAAAACACATCTATTGTGTCTCCCAGCCATGACGGCTCCATTCTAGGATTATGAATTATGAGCACATCTTTCTAGGTACAAACTCATAAAAAATATCTGCGTGATCCTGCAGACCTTGGGCATCTGATGGTGCAACTCCCGAGTCGGTGATGGCTCGGGGGTCTGAGATATAGAGATTGGCACTCCAAAGAGACCCAATTGGGCCAGGTTTGATCTCCACGCGACAGGCGAAATATACTGCATCCGCTGGTACCTTTCATGTCCTGATCCAATCGTCCTGGAGAAAGTTAACCCCTTTATTAGGTATTGGGAATAAATTCTGCAGGGGGCTAAGGGTGGAGATTATCATCCCACCCTCAGACACCGAGGGGAGGGACCTAGCAGGTTTAAGAACTGTGAGCTATGGGCAGACTGGATCCATTCTCACAGCAGCAAGACCATGAAAAACTAAGGACCAAGGGACAGATCTGCCAAGTGAGCAGCGGCACACGTTTTGGGGGACTGTCCAGCAACTAAGACTATCACCTGTGGATCGCAGAGCTTCCTGCCTCCACATTTCTCTACAACCTGGTAATATTGACCTCTAGCTAATACCTCTAAGCCTTGTACCATTATTGTTGTATTTTACTCTGACTGCAAATCCATTGTAATTCCGTTGTATGGCTTACTGTATATTTCTGTAATTATCTAGTGCGCCCTTAAGGCAATTAAACCTTATACTTACCTGTTGGGCGGTCCAGTCCCAGGGGAGTAACTGGTCTTGGTCCGGCACCTCCCATCTTCATGCGATGACTTCCTCCTCTGGTATGCGCAGACATACTTGTCTGTCCTGTTGAGGGCAGAGCAAAGTCATGCAGTGCGCAGGTTCTGGGGTTCTTTGACCTTTCTCGGCACCTGCCCACTGCAGTACTTTGCTCTGCCCTCAATGGGGCAGATAAGTATGCCTGCACAGGAGCGCGATGCAGGGGAGCCCGTGTGGATGATGCAGTTTTGTGTTATCTATAAGAAGCAAGTAGGAGGGTGGCATCGCAATAAGATGGATGGCGCCAGACCAAGAATAGCAAACACCCCTCAGACCAGACCGCCCCACAGGTGAGTATAATAAAACTTCTTTTTCAGTTCCTCCAGGTCGGGTTGGGGGCTTATATACAGCATTATAGAATGGTGTATATAAGCCCTGAAAGGTGATGGCCGTATCTTATACCGGCCAAAGCTGTTGACAGGTTCCCTTTAAAGTATTAATGGTTTTATATGATGCAATGTATTGGCTCGTACTATAATTAAATGCTATCAATCTGTCTTTTACATTCATTTTTTATTTTTAGTGTCAATAAAATGCCTTGAACGATATTTCTCAGTCTGAGGAGACTTGCTTAATATTTCCTACTTCAGTCGGATTATCAGGAAGTTGCACTCTTCAAGAAATAATTGTGTTTTACACCTTGCTCAGGTTCCATTGGAGAAATAAATCAAATGCAATGAAAACAATGTGCCTTTTCATAAAGGTGTGAAATTTCAATTTCACTGAAAATTACACAGAAAAATGATGTCTTCCCAAAACCGTGTAAACAATCGAGTTGGCATTACCTGAACTAATCCACTAATTTCCTTTTTAGTAATTTTACGTTCCCTTTTATTGTGTTGCTGTAGCCTACACTAGTTTGCCCTTAGAGACTTTGTGATCTTATGTATTCTCCATTATGACTCAAACAAGAATGTGTTATCTGCTGTTTTACACAAGACTGCTGGTGAATGTGTTGTAAAATGTTCCAAAGTGTTTGGCAGTTGCTTATTTTAATTTTAATCAAATGCGTTTCAAAATTAATTGCAAACTATAAAGGACTTTTACTAAAAACATTTCTATGTTATTCACAGAATAGGTAATAAATGTATAATTACTGGAGGTTCAACTGCAGAGACACCCATAAATCCTGAAGACAGGGGTTCCAAAGTCTACTGTGTGAACGTTGGTGTAGTGACAATGTGCAACAAAATTTCCATTCACTCCAATGAGAATGACATAGATCACCGCTCTGTCAGTTCTATAGAATTGAATGATGGCCACACATGCACACAACCACCTGATTAACACAAGAGACTGTCACGGGTTAACCGCGGCAGAGAGGAGCCAGAAGGCCGCAGCGTCTGATTTCTCCTAATCCTGCACTGATTAAAAGCACTTCACCTTCATGTTCAACAGTGTAAATGTCTTTTGGTAGTGCAGGGGTTAATCTGCCATGTTGGGAGCTCTTGAAGTATTAAGGCTCTCAACTCTGCATTGTTAGCCACTCCCATCTCCTATATAATCCGAGTTCTGGCTAGCACTCATTGTCCTCTAGCTTATGCTGCATGGCTGGAGGTTGTTGGTTATTACTGAAGAAGGCATTTGGTGGATTTATCAGGGACTGTTGCTAGGTTTTGAGTGTATGATAATTCCCTTTCTTCTCCTTCTTTGTTTAACCCCATCCTCCACTCCCCATTGCATTCCTCTGTTATATGAGTGAAGATATTTGTATATTTGGTATTTTTCGCTTCCTCTATTCGTATTACCTTGCTAGTCTGGTTGGTGTACTACAGTATACTTCTACTTCACTCTGTTCTGGGTAGGGGAATGGTACAGACTGAGAGCAGATTCAGGAGCTAAGGCAAGATATGTGGCCCTGGCATCTTCACCATCAGAAGTAATCTGGGGAGCAGGGCGAGCTAGGGCACCCCTGGCGTTAGAGACAGGGAAGGAGCTCCTGGTCCTGGGACACTCGACAAAAGAGTCGTGACAGAGACTTTGTGTCCACAATATTCAGGATAAATTTGGTAACAGTAATCAGCCCTGCAACAATTATACATTTCTCACCTATGATTTGGACAGATGAGAAATGTATTAAATGGGGGAGCCTGTTTAAGTGTATGTTAAAGATGAGCAAATCAATTCTATGCTAATTGAATTTGTGTCGAATTTTAAGAAATGCATAGTTCCTAGTGAATCAAACAATTTGCTATTCGATTTGTACAAAATGCCAAACATCCCTTTATATGTTGCAGAAGATTGTATTAACCACCAAAGGCTCACAAGACCTAAGGCATGAGGCCCATAAGGCCTTGGAGCTATCGCATAGTATAACGCAGCCAAATAGGAGGGATTAACAAAGACTTTATAAAAGCTGAAACAGGGAATGCAGTAGCCATTTAATAGTGATTCAGAATAGAGAGAATGTAAGATCTCACTGCTTAGAAATAGCATTTCTTTAGAAAAAGGCTTTAAGCACCACTCCAGCATCTTCCCCAGTTTTCAGCACCTCTCAGGTCCCCCTGTGCCGTCTTGTGAGCGCTGCTTCTGACAGCCAGCAGTCAGAAGCTCCGCTCACAAGCTCTCAATGCAAGTCTATGAGAGCCAGAGCAAGGCTCTCATAGACTTGTATTGAAAAGTATCAGTGGGCGGAGCTCAGGGCATTTCCCATACTGCTGCAGCTGCCAACTGAGTAAGGGATGATGAGGATGATGATTGTGTGGTGGACAAGAGGAGGTGATGTCATCAGAAGAGGAAGATGTTGGCATTGGCAATAAACAGTCAAGCCAACATCCAGCACAAATATCATCTTCTACTGTCAGCTGAGGAGCAGGAGGTAATGCTGCAAGTGCTATTGGTGGAGGGGGTTGTGGTCATTGTGATGGCAAGTCCAATGTGTCAGTATTTCAGTTATTGGAGTTTTTTCCATGTTGCTGACTGATGAATCTTTTGCACTGTGCAGGTTCTGCAGGAGGAAAATATGCCATAGTACAAATCAACTAGGAAATACAACTTTTTATCAGTACATGAAGCAATATCACCTGCTCATTTGGGAAAAGCAAACTAGCCAGCAATATGTGTAAGATTCAAGCTGTCCTCCTACTACCTTTCTTGATAACCTGGTTGCATCCTCAAGTAGAACCTGGTCGGTATCATCGTCATCATCCACAATACTTGTCATACTCCAACTACATCAGCTTCTATGTGTACCACCACATATCTATACCTGATTGTGGATCAAGGAAACAGGAGTACCATCAAAGTCATCAACTTGTCGGCCAACTCAACTCCCATCTAGTCAAGTTTCTGGTGGTGCAGTGTCTGCCAAATCACTTAGTGGAATCCAGAAGAACGTGAGCTGCTCTGTTGAATATGCATTGAGCTTGAAAGCACACTGCAACGTAGACATGTGGAGCAGCAACTATGGATATAGAGAGTATATATGCCTTTTGTGACCCATTGGTTAAATTTTATGAGCAGCAGTGATGCACCACTGCAACTAGGACAAGAGATGAAGCCTGGCAGCAGTTATCTGCCTCCCCCTACACTTCCTATACATTCTCTTCAATAGACATGACCCCATCCTCAACAAAAACAGCACTCAGTCTGTTTATTCTTGTAAGTTAAAGTGCTACCAAGCAGTCTTAAAGCTTATGAGCATAGGTAACAAAAGTTATTCCACGGACTAGATTCAAATTTACATTAAGCAGCAAATCTCTCACTGAATGGCTCACAGTAAATGCAAATGCATATTGTCGTTAATGACAATTCCAGAAACATTATGACTGCATTACCCTTGGGAAAAGTAACTCATGCTTCCTGCATGGCCACATGCTGGATTTAATCTTGCAAAATGTATTAAAGAAATATACCCACTTGAAGATGATGGTGGCCATAGCCATGAGAATGTCTGTGTAATTCAACCGATCTTTTGTGATAATGCATGCCTTCCAGACATTTCAAAAGCAGTACAATCTATCTGAGCAGTGCCTGATTTGCGACTGTGTTCTACACTGTTCTACTATGTCTGCCCAGTCTGGCATTTCTTGCAGTGCCTGTCCATCATATTATATCTATACTGTGTTTCAATTTCCGCCAGTGCTGACCTCATTGACTGTCCCATCATATTTTATACTGTGTGTCTACTGCCACTGCTGATAGACAGCCACACATGTCCTGCCTGTCCATTGTGTTCTATAGCTCTGCTGTACTATTTCTTCCAAGGCTACCACTGCTTGCTCTACACAGCCAGACATCTTCTTGGCTGTTCCATCATATTCTATACCATTCTGTTGTTGTGTTGCCACTGCTGAGACAGCCAGGCATCTCCTGCCTGTCCATTTTCTTCTATAGCTATATTATATTTGCTCTATCAGTGCTGTCCCTACACAGGTGGACATCCACTTGCCTGTCCCATTATATACTACGCTGTGCAATTGCTGTCACTTCCACTGCCAACGCTGATAGATAGCTACACACAATATGTTCTATAGCTTCACAGTACTGCTGTTGTAAACTTATCCTGCACAGGATAAATTACCCTGAAACATCTACCAAACAAGGGTAATTTTTGCATGGCTTTTGACAAAGCCATTGCTTCTACTTTTTTTTTAAAACAGCAAGCCTGTTGATGCTTCCATTAATGGTTGTCTTCAGAAAAAGCTATAGCTTTAAGCAATAAACCTGTTGCTACTCTTAAATAGAAATATTTTTGGACCAACACTTGCCAAAAATCCATGGCTTCTGTGTACACCTTCCCTGAAAAGAGATAATTTTTGGACTATTTTTTAATTTTAAAAAGCATATAATGTCTGCCAGTTTAAATGGTCTGTTGGTTATCAATAGTTATGTTATGATAGTGTACCAACTCACGCGGCTCAATAGGTAACACTAAAATCTGCAACTGATCCTGCCAGTTCCTGTACATACTAGAGATCCTGTCCCTGTAGCCCGTAGTGGTTCCTGCATTAGCTGAGATAGCCCTAAACACAGACTAGACAATAGCAACTCACACCTATGCTGCTTGAAAGGCCGTCGAGCACTTCATGTTCCTCCTAAAGAACTGGAGAGCAGAATGCAAATTCCCTACAGAAGCGAAAGTGTGCTGAAATAGAAAAATATCACAGAGTGAGTTATACAAGCCACAAAATAAAGGATTAAGTACACACTGTTAGAGAATATGCTGCCTACTTCATAAAAAGAAACAGAAGATAGGTGCAGGGTAATGAACATAAACACATAAACAACAGAGAGATAAACCCTATCTGATCTTTCATTGACTGGCTTAAACTACAGCAGAAAATGAGTTTATCACCAGCAGGATATACCAAGGCAAGGGGAAAGTATATAAAGCTGCACCCGAGAGGTGATAGGGTAGACAAATAAGTGAATGAAAACACCTGTTACCCTAAAAATACTGAAGCACGGATAACCGAAACTGTGGTTTGGCGGACAAACAAGCCGACCACAAACCGCATGCTCAAAGGTTTGATCCCAGATATATGACAGGTTAGCATCTGGCATTTACAAATAGCTATATTTTGTATGTTGAGGTCACTTCAACATTACCTTTAAAGACTTTGAAAAGGGGTTCAATACATTCTTAAGAGACCTCAGAGTGTTACACACGTCTTTTCAGGAAATTGAGATTTGCGGCTAATCAATTCCCTTAAAAATACAATGAAGCTGGTGAACTAAAATCTTAAAATATTATCTCATCTTTACTGTCCATTTATCTTTAAGCATTGTTTTAAGGTAAACCAACATACAAGTTGTCTAAATAATATATCCAATTAATTCACAGTTTAGCCATCTTCAGAACTGAAATTTTCAAGCATTTATTGCTTATTTATTGCTTGAACAGACCTTGCTTTAGTGATTTGCACTGTAGAGCTGGCAATACACAATATCTATTGGCCAATGTGTGTGTGTTTAGTGGAGAATAAGTCACTGTCAACGCTGCCAAAGATTTCTGGCAATGGCTTATATCCTATAGGAACAAGAGTTTGGCATGTTGAAATTCCAAGCACTGGAATATATGTGATATAATACCATATCTCTTATAATCTAATACTAAAATATGGGAGCATAGTCAACAGGCTTCGACTGTTAATGTTATAGCTGTGAATGCAGCTCTATAGTATAATGTCAACTATTAGTGAAATTATGAAATGTATTTACAATGTTACTCTTTTTCAAGCTTACATTCCCCACTCCAAGTCACCTCCTCCTGCTTAACCAACAGCCTCCATGCTGTGTGGCTTCAGGCAAAGTCAAGCAGGGAGAAGTGAAGCTGGGAAACAAATAGAGCTGGAGTGGCAGAGGCTTCAGATATACCACAGTCATTTGCTTATCAATAGAAACTCTGTTTTTTTAGTAAAAGAGGAATACACTGACCATGTAAAGGTATTGCTGGACTTGTCTTTGAAAGAGCTACACATATAAATAGTTTGGGGTGTGAAATCCTTCTGTCAGTTTCTCTTTATGCATGTTTTTAGCAGTAATCCGAAAAAGGTGATCCAATGTTTGGGACTCTGCTGATCCTGAGTATTTCTGTTCCTGCTCTCCTGTCTACCATACAGGCATAACAGAAAGGAGATTTACAGTTTTGAGTGGGCAAGACATTTTGTGTAAAAGGACTAGTGTTTTTAAGTTTTTATATATCCCGGTGTTTTCTACTATAGTCCAGTCACATTCTCCTTATGCTCATAATTAGGGTACCAGTGTAAAAACTCCCCCCAACCATACATTAATGACTTGTGTTTAGCAGAGAATAATAGTATAAGATCTTCAAAAAAATAAATCACAAAAATAACATTAATTAGGAAATAATATAGTCACCACAATGACTTATTCTTTATACATGGCCTAGAGATGTGTATAACAATTTCTTTAATTATGAATATTCTTAAATCCAATAACTGTGAGTAATAAGCTTCTGTAGTTTACGTTTGCCTTTAGGTAAGACATGATCTGCCTGTAAATGAGAAAATGAGGTTGATAATGACATTGTTTAACTGATCAATTTCTTGAAATAATATTCTCTTATCCCATTCTCCACAAAAGATTATAAAAAGTACATCAAATGAGCGTAATTACATGTAATCATCCTTTCGTTGGAGATGTGTAATAATGGAATTTGAGAGTGTAATTGCTCTTCTTGTACACAATTATATTTTATATGGTGCATATTGTTTTACCACCCAGTATATGGTGAATAACTGGAGTTCCAGTATAGTCTAGAGCAGTGAGGCGCAGGCACACAGCACACGCGGGTCTAGAATCACAATGACCCATTAACATTCGCTGCCTTCACAGTAATGGTCACTTAAAAATACAAGATGTTATTTGAGACCCATCATTACTTTAAAAGCCTGACATTAGAAACAAAGGACATTGCTAACAAGGAGATATTATTTATAAGAAAACGGCATGCTTGCATAGCCATTAGCTGTGTTCTTCTCTTAACCCTGTGTTTGAGGTTCTTATTTACTCTTGAAGACGTTCAGTTTCTTTTGTTTTTTTTATTGGATGTGTCGCCTGCTTTATATACTGTAAGTTAACTTATAATAATATGTGCTTAGTTGTGTGGATTATGTTTCACCGGTGGCTTCTCCCCGACTATTGCCTTGGAATGATACATCTCTCTCTCTCTCTCTCTCTCTCTCTATATATATATAACCAATAATAATCCTCATACAAAATATATAATGATCCCTTCAGACCTAAATGTCATATACCCATAGCGAAATAGAAGGAGCAGCACATTCGATAATGATAAAATGTATTGATTTTATTAAATATGCTAATAAAAATAATAGAAAAATACAATGAAAAAAAAACGACAGGGGTAAAATATTCCCTGTCACACATGGTATATATAAACAGTGACAGAAATACTAGAAAATCAGACCATAAGATCCTAGAAGAATAAATGCTCAAATAGCACCATGACACTAAATATCAGCACAAGATATTAATAAATAGTAAATAGTATAGTTCAAAAAGTAGGAGTAATATGTTATTGCTGATATAAGTGTTCATAGGTGGATAGGTAGGCACACAGTATTCACTGTATGTGCAAAGATATTACTGGTAACAGTGTTATAATGATCACAATAAACTAGCACACTGTTGGGGTCTGCGGAACGCACCTAATAGATATTGTAGAGAGGTGCGTTCGCAGCCCGGGGTCCACCGTGCAGGCGAAGACCGCTGCTAGTAAGATGGCGAAAGTAGCGAACTCTGTTATCCCGCAGAGTCGCTAAAATAAACGCCGTAGCGCGCTGTGGTAGTTAGTGCAAACTCTGTTAATCCCCAGAGCCGCTAGCGGGATGCCACAGCGCTATATGGCGATAGGTGCGAACTCACTTAGCTTCAGTGAGCCGCAAAGTAAAACGCTAGGGCGCTGAACCAGCGTTATAAAGCAAACCCTGTTGCGTCACAGAGCCACTGAGAAAAAGACTGTGTCCTGTTAACACCACAGGGATACACAGATAACTGCTGTGTGGATAGCAGTCCGTGATCATGCAGACAGCAACGCAATCAAGCAATCTCCTCACCGGAGAAGCCGGTATTCTAGGGGCTTATTTTAGCCAAGCCCTAACCACTTGCACTCAAATCTCCTCACCGGAGGTGCTGGTATTCTACGGGTTTATTTCAGCCGAGCCCTAACCACATGCGTGCATGATCACACTGGCGCAAAGCACATAATGCAATTGATACCAGCGCATGGCAGCCCAGCCATGCCACCCTTTTATAGTAACAGCTACAGGACCTGCCAGAAGCAAGGACCAATGAAACTGTTCCAGAACACCAGTAGTCACAGGACCTTCCTGGCAGACCAATAGGAGCTGCTGCAGTACCTGAGCATGTGACCCCTGATCTCCAATGAGAGATCTCACCCTGGGCATGCTCAGAAGGGGAAAACAAGGACTTTGTCCTAAAGACGTCTGCTCGCCGCTAACCAGTACTGGCCACAATAGCAGAGCCTGGAGAGGCAGTAGTAATCCTCTGCACACTGTTAGACTGGGCGAGATGCTGGGACCGACGTCTAAGCTGAGGAGAGTCCACTGCGGCCAGAGACGGATGGGAGACCGCAGCCGGGACGGCTCAAGATTCCCCTTGTGCAGAAGCGGGAACTCGACCTCTAACACACACACAGTCAGAATGAGATAATAACATCTCTGTAGATCATGCGACCAATTACCTGTTGCCATGATGTAGGGGTCTGTGACCACACCTCGACGCACGTTTCACCACCTCTGCCATTTTTGTTTATATATGCACGCAGGAAGAGACCTGTCAGTCACTGGCTTCAGGAAGGGATAAGCTGCTGCGTGACAGCTTTCAGACTATGCTTTTCTCTGAAACACCACAGCTTTTCAGAGTCAAATCATACAGCCAGTGCCGGATAAATGCTGTCTGTGCATCAGGTAGTCAGCTGTCTTTTAAGTGGTTGGCTGCTATTGGACAATCCCATATTAACTGGCACAAGGAGGTGAAAAAACATTGATATTCACCTCCTGATTTGTGGCACCCTGTAACGGGTCTGGTAGGTGGAACTACTGACAGAAACGGGT
>VIAB01002681.1:84635-97611 GCA_009801035.1 Oophaga pumilio | reverse complement strand
ACTAAAACGGTCCGATTTTTTGTCGTTGTGTGTGACTCCGGCTTAAGCGTATTAGCTGCGCTCAATGAGATTATTAATGGTTGTCTGAGAAATGTTCTGACACACTGAATCATCAAGATCCGCTGCTGGCAGCTTCCTGTGCAATTGCCGACCAATTAGGTCCCAGATGTGTTCAATGGAAGACAAGTCCAGAGACACTTGAGTCACCATATATTATTGAATTATAGTTAAAAAATACATTATAAAATTGTAATATTGTCCTCTTTGTGTCAACATATATTATCAATGTCCCATTGTGCCACCATATTAATAATTCTTCAATATATTCATGATGCATTTATGCACTATGTGATAATACTTCTACACCTTCTTTTTTAAAAAAATAAATAAAATGAAACTTATCTCACCTTGTGCCCAAAATGAAAGACATAGCTCTGATCCTTCTCCCTGCATGCAGCTTGGTCCAGAAGGCAGTATTAAGTGAAATCTTTGCGTGCTCCACACGCTTCAGAAGTCTAAGAATCCACTGACTGATAGCAGTCTGCGGATTACCAGAGGAAGCGCCAGAGTAGAGAGCCAATGGTTCTCTGCTTTTCCCCAATTTTCAACTCTACCCGTGTCATGAGTACATGGATAGTATTCAAAGCAGTGCCTGTGGGGGAATCCGGTTGGATCCTCCTCCAAATCGGGCCCTAATATTACATCGGTGGTCTTGAAACTTAAGTTACTATATGTGGAACCAGAAACTATAACAAATTTATCATTATGGCCAGAGCTTCAATACCATCCATAAGTACATTTGTAAGAACTTTTATCTATCTGCAGCCTTTTCTGAAGCTTTCAAAATTGTGGTAGTTGTTATTGGAAGCAGTCAACAATTTCATTGTCATAAACAATTAAACATCCATAACAACCATCTAAGCATCAATAATGCAGTGGTAATGTAACTCCTTCCTACACCAGTATGCTATACAATTAAGGTCAGACATCCGTTTTTTATGTATAATTTTATGCTCGGTTTTTTTGCTGACTGTGTGTACACAATACAATCTCGAAGACGGGTCCATTTTTTGATTGGAGTCACGGGTCAAAATTACCAATACTTGTCTCTGGGTCCATGAAAATCACAGACAGCAGACGGATGGCATCAGTGTATCGCCCGTGTACTGCCTGTGATTAACATTACAATAAGTAGGAGAAGCTTTGTGATTCATTTATTTAATTGGATGAAAAACACTGAGATGCTGAGACTGTTTTGTGATTTTGTTTCTAAATTTCCTTGTTATTATCTGTATTTAAAAACTGAAAATCTTGGCGTTTTTACACACTGGCCACTAGCCCTCACTTCTTGTTTTGTAGATACCACCTCTATGAAGTCATCGCATTATAATCATAGGTAGTGTTTCTATTAAAGGGTGCTTTAGCATACATACATGCATGCGCTCGCGCACGTGCACGAGCACACTCTCTTACACACACACTGACACGTCCATGCACAATGAACTCCGCACAGATCACAGAGAATGTCTACACCACTTTGCAGTCCAAGTCATAGTCATCTGGAGATACCAGTTTCCTCTGTCCATGTTGGTGCTGTAAAGCACTGTAATGTTATTAACAGCAGGAAGGGCTCACATGCCTTGTTGCTCCGATTTCTGATAATGGCCGAGGTTGGTACTGCACATCCGCCTCCTATTCAAATCAATAGGCGGCGGATGTGTAGTACTCTGTTGTGGCCACTACCAGAAGATGGAGCAACTTCACAAGTGAGCACTTCCTGCCGCCGATACCGATATCAGCTGATTGGTGGGGGTACCGGGTGTCGGACCCCGGCTGATCAAACACTGATGATCTATCCTAAGGATAGGTCATCAATGACAAAGTAGTGCACAACCTCTTTAAGTTTTCATTTTATTTCTTTTTTTAAACTATTGGTGCAGAAAATAATTTTGCCACTAATGTGCCAGACATTAGTCACCACAATTAAAACATGGATCTGTAATATGACAATGTGTATGAGCCCTTTTAATTTAAGAATTATTACATGCATTATTATAGTTATTATGTTATACTAATAATTGCATTAAGTCTAAACTATTTAATTTATTTTAATTTTTTAACTTTTTCTTAAAACAACTTGGTATATGTGATTCTATTACATAAATGTGCCTCCTAATTTTAATTATTTTTATCTTTTACATTCTGGCACTTATACGGTGCAATATGGGATTTTCAGTCTATGACTTATTTTTAATATGCAATGTTAAGTTTTTATTTTGTGTGCTTCAGTGATTACTTTTAAGGGTTAAATTGCAACATAAAAATAAATACAACAGTTTATTCTACAGCGAGCAGTCTGTAATCTTGCCAGAATTATCCATCTGTCAAAAGGAGGGAACATGTATTTATGTGCACATACCCTGCTGAAATGTATCTTGGAAATTTGGATTTTACTTAATCAGCAAATTAAGTGAAATCCAATAAGTAGATGCTGATTTTGTTGCAGGTGTCTGCTTGCTATGAGTCATAAATATTCTGATTTAACCCAACAACCAAACAAGATATATTCTATGAAGAGAAGAATGTCACCTTTTGAAGAGAGGTACATTAAATGAAATATTTCACGATAAGGATACATCGAGTGGCCACTTTATCAACCATCAACTTATTTTTGTAAAAGTCTCAGTTTCAAAGTGAACAGGAAATCCTTCATTTCTGTCACGTAAGAGCATGTCAACTTGGGAATTAAAGCTATATTTTGGTTTAACATGATGCGAGATCTGCACCTCATTTCAAAGTTTCCTTCTTTCATTTGTATATAGTGTCTATAGAAATATGCATTTTAAGTGAATAGGACTTTAAATATCTCAATGGCATGAAAAAATAAATACATTAGGGTATGACAGTATGCTGAGAAATTAAAGGAGTTGTCCAGGTTTATCAAGAAAATCTGCAGTCCCTCTATGTGACTGAAGACTTGTGTATCTTCACATACTGTGAGGATTTTCTAGTGTCTGTGGCGAGAAAAATCAATTTACATACTTATGGCCACATTCCGAATAGACGTGCCCACCACATTCCTACCAGACGTGCGCAGCCTCACTCAATACAAGTGAATAGAGTGAGGTCATGTATGTCTAGTCAAAATGTGACCTGGAGTATGCATATCGCATATTTGTGGTCAGAGCCGGACTGGCCATCTGGCAATTCTGGCAAATGCCAGAAGGGTCTGTCTTGTCTTGGACCGCCTTGGCTACTACATTGTTATCAGCATCTGCATCCTCAAGACGCCCACGCTGTTAGCAGTTGTGACACAGCACAAAGTTGCTGGCTTCATCACCTACCTCAATGGGCCAAGGGCATCCCTTTTGTTTGCGACCTGCTGAGGCCAACACCAACAGGGCAACATGAAAAACTGTAGAGGTTGCACCATGAATTACCAAGAATGATTACTCTAGAACATTGAAACTACATTACTGCCATAGAAAATGGGAAAAAAGCACTATATAGTGTATAGATGAAATATTCGTCTGCAAAATTGCTATGAAAAATACAGTAAAAAAGAAGGTACATAGTGCATAGAATGGCCAATATATGTGAGCCCCACTGCCACGACAAGGCGTCCTTCAAAGTTGGGTCCCTGTCCTGATATGTCACCTCTCTTGGAGAGAAAAGCAAAATCTCTAATGGGGCCCCCAATTATTGCATCTTTAATAGCAGTAGTCTTTTTAAATAGGCCAAAGGGACTTTTTGGGCCCCCTAAGCTCCAGGGCCCGGATGCGATTGCAAACCTTGCACCTACTGTAGTTTTGCCCCTGATCATTTTACCGCATGAATGCGGTCATGTGCTGGCTAGATGTGCACAGTCTCGCTCAATACAAGTGAAGTTAGCAAAGCCATGACGACCCGCTCCCAATGCCAGCACCAGAGAATCCTCACAAGGTACGCTATGAGGATTCAGAAGTCTGAAGTTACATATACTTTAACCTCAACCCCTTTAACAATCAGTATGGTGGTATTTGTTGGTATTTGTCTGTAATATTGTTATATTATTATTTTGATATTATAATTATTTAATCTTATACAGCAATATTATTTGTATTGTTAGAAATATTGGTCTTGATTTCCTCCAGGCAGAATAATATTAGTACTATTTCGCTATCTGGGGTTTGGGGACAGGGACAGTATGGGCCTGTGTGATTTCAAATGTCAGAGCTGAATTTCAGTCCCAGTCTGTCCCTGTTTGTGGTCACATGACAGCCCAGTCTAGCCGCTAACACTGGAGAATCCTCACAGCACACGCTGTGCATGATTGAGGATTCACAAGTCTGCCGTAAACCAGAGTGACTGTAGATTTTCGTGTTAGCCCTGGACAACCCCTAAAACAGGGTGAGCTGGTTTTTCTCTACTTCTCTACAACCCCTTTAAGATGCTCGTACATGTAAAGTAAGAGAGATATCACAAAATTGCGAGTCAGCTTGAGTCTACTCTCTATTTTGTGTATATATTTGATGTGATCATGTAAAATAGTAATTTTCTTTCCTTTTTTGTCTTTTTTTGAACAGTTTTATTGAATAGAACAGTCAACTATAATTTTCAATACAATTAGGGCTAAAAATACTGTTTTGCTATACATTTAGTTTACAGGCACATGGCAGTAAGCATTGGGAGATTTTCCTGGTGCAGATGCCGCACAAATCAAGCATTGTCGGTATGACACTGAAACAATCAATTCCTACTGATGCAAATGTGTTCCATCAGGTATAATTGGAACAAATTGCTGCCTTTAATTAGCTTCCGTATAAGAACACATGCACGGCAATGCATAAATGGTGCTATAGAAGGAATGGTCCCAGTCGTTACAGATATGGTAGGATATACGCTCCTTAAATGACTGACAGTATAGTAGAAATATTGGTTCAACCCTGAAATTTGACCAATCTATAGCAGCATATTCTCCATAAAGCTTTAAAGTACAATATAGAAATGCTTTTAAATAGATTTTATATGTTCTATTGTTAATCAAGTTTTTCAAGAAATAATCTTAGAGACATTTCCCAGAACTTTTATGAATAAAACAAAATCCAAATCACATAAAAGAATAGTTAAGAAGTTTGCACAATTAGGCTATCTTGTCTTTTATTGCTAAAAGTTCTTATTTATAAGCAGACCAGATTCCTCAGCGTTCCTCAGCGTGCAGCGGTTATAACAACATGTGATATGGCAATGGTTGCCGATGTGACCAAACCATTCTGCTGGAGGGACTTTAAAGCCTTCTGTCAAAACAAATATCTTGAAGGCCCAAATGAAAAAAGTTATTTGAGACTCCAGCTTCAGATGCCTGTTGTAACCTGTCATAAGAGGGGATCACTACCAGGCATAATTGCCACTGCTGAAAATGAAAGGGACTGCAAAGTCCATACATAGGAGTTTCCAGGAATTAGGAATCGGGTAAACCACTAAACACCTCCGAGCTTAACCCCTTTGTTCCTACGGTTTAATAACTAAAAATTAAGCATGATGTTCCCTATCTGAACCATTACTGATTAATTCCCTACCCTTGGTGTATTATTAAAGAAATAACCCTTTTTTTTCTTTAGATTGAGCTATTAACTGACACCCTTCCTGCATGAATTCATTACTAATTAACCATTCTTCTGCCAGTAAATGGCTAATAATTAACTATCACTCAACTTTAATATTCCAAAAATTAATCAGCAGTGGTGAGTTCAAAATTGTCAAAATTGCCGATACATCAAGACAGGCATTGAGCACGCTGGTCTTGATGAGGGGGCATACTGGAGTCAAATTCTCCGGATTCATAAAGAGATATATGCCTCTTCATGAATCAGGAGCGTTGGATGAGCGGTGTGAACCTCTGTGTGTGCCTCACCACAAATCCTACTCCAACCTTGCTGGAGTAAGATTTGTGGTCTAGCAAATTCTTACTCCAGCAGGGTCGGACCACTCGTCATGAACTCATAAACTTACCATACATCAATTCACTCCACTTTGAGAGGATTAGGGTCAACTGTTTAAAAAGTTGCAATTGATAAATCAAATGAAAATATCTGGAAATCCCAAACTCTGCCTACATTGGCAAACACAAAAAAATGGTGCAAACAGGTGAAAAAAAAAATAGACGCAAAGAAATTAAGGCGCAAATTGAATTGTGACCTAGGTGTTTGAGGCTCCTACTAAAAGGTGCAGATTTCATAACTTCAGAATTTGATTTTTCATCATTTCTAAAACTGAAGCGTGACCTGTTTTATTTTTCTGGAATTTGGGGTTCATGAAAAATAAAAATGCAGTAAATAATCAACTTCTGAACTGAAAATGTTGACATTGATATTATTGCTCATTTTTAATTCCACTTTGCTGTCACCAATTAAGATCTGTTTTCATGGGGGGCTGAAAGTGAATACATATACTTTGGTTATATAAATGTCAAGGACTGTCAGTGATAAATCTGTCTCTGTCCAAGATTTCTTCCAGAGAGTTTGAAATGGTACAAAATACAATTTGAAAATCCTTCGCTTATTTTATGTGTTAAATGAACTAACCCTGAAGAACATCTTCTGTCACAGCTCTCCTGTAGAAAGTACTTTAAGTTTTTATAAGAACCCTTAAGATCCTGCAGCCAGTGTTATCATATTTAAAGGAAAGAAATTCATGTGCTCCTCTGTTTCTAATTCCATGAAATGTGTTCTTCCATGAGCTGAGAACTTATTGGAAGACAATATTGAGTTTGAAAAAAATAAGTGTTGTTTATTTTTCCTTGTGTTTTTATTGTACAAGGTGATTGAGTGTAATTTTATAAATTTGTGTTCCGGGCCCCTAATGAGTAGAGATGAGCGAACCCAAACTGTAAAGTTCCTAATGTCCGGTGCTGAACTCCAAACACTGACTTTTCCTGGAAGTCCGTTTTACAGTTGGATTGGTGAGGACAGAGATTTTCCGGCTCAAAAGTTTCGGGTCCCCATTGATTTCTTTCTGTGGGGATTGGGTTCAGGTTCGAGTTCAGGTGCGGTTCTGGTACCCAAACCGAACTTTTTGACTAACATTTGGTTGAACCTGACGAACTCGAATTTCCACGGGTCTGCTCATCCCTACTGATAAGTTAAAAAAACGACATTTTTAAAAAGGGCAGGGCTTTGTCATATGTCCATTTATCTGAAATGGAGAGCTGGCCATCTATCTCTTTTCATATATATGGTATCTTTGAAAATGAATGAATGCGCTTGTCTTTTATGATTTTCAGAGTTCCATGGATATTAATGAAGAGAGTTGTGCAGACACAGCCATCTTTCCATTCCTTATATCATATAACAGGTCTCCAGCATGTGGCCGGCTCTCTATTCATTACAACATATGATAGGGCCAGGTTCTCAAGAAAGTTTCCACCTTTGGGACTCACATTACTTGAACATATACTCCATTTATGTTCCAAACTGGAACACTCCCTTAAAGCATATGACATTATAAAGGGGTCCTCTATTTGTTATGCCTAATGAACAGCATGAGCAGTGAAACAAGGTGTGCATGACAGGGTTCATCTAGGCACTCTGGGTGCACTGGGTGCCAAGCGAATGAGTGCAGGAATTGCGCAGTGTTCAGATGCTTCAGCCTTGACTATGCAAGTACGGTATTCACAGGAATACAACTCTATTAGTACAGTATTATGAAATCCGAATAGCCAATGGAAAAATAACAGTGAACTGTTCAAGGAAGGCTGATAGCTCTTTATAGGGATTCCATGGACAGGCTTTGCAAAAGCCACTGTATTCAGCAGATCCAAGGTGAACCATTTAACCCATGTTCAGACATCTGAACTTACACTGGGCCCTGGGTTACATCCATGGAGTGACTGCTGGCTGGTGGAGCGAGCAGGCAGGGAATGGATGTTGCACCAAGTCATATCCAGAAGGTTAAGTCAGGGACAAAAATAGAGGTGAGGAGCGTAGTTAGGAGAAAATAGTGCATAGTTGCGATCACATGGCCACCTGCTCCTGGCACCGATGCCGGAGAATCCTCACAGCACGCAGTGCATACGATGTGAGGATTAACAAGTCTGCAGTCACATAGAGCAGTCTTGTAGGTTAAGACTGTAAAACCCCTTTGACAGAACTCCTCTTGGGTCCAGTGTCATCTGCAATGAAAGTGCAGCACTACCTAGTGACAGTAGTAGGAGTGAATCCAGGTATGGATGTTACAGAAAAGCTGTAGTAAACATTAACTTACCATTGAAACTGTAATATAAATTTGTTTGTCACCCTACTTTTCCTAAAATGGATAAAACGTAGACACAGCAGAATGTAATATTAGAGAATAATTGAAGAGTAATTATTAATTATAATAGAACGTATGGAAATGTTATATAATGAAGACAGAGAAAGCTTTGTAGACTAGATATATTCCTAAACAATTAGATGCAAGTGTTATCGCTCACGGCTATGAATAATTGGCATAATCTAGAATGAATAGGTGTATTCTGTTGTAGGAAAACCTTCTGATACAACTAAGTGTATAGCCTTTGTCTCAAGGGTGGCATGATGGCAGCAATATTTTTTATGTCAGGCGTTTAAGATAAGAGGTTAAGATTTCCATGTTGTTCTTTTAACTCGCATTAATTTGTGACACAATACCCTTTAAATGAATATGTATAAGGAATCCGTGTCATTGAAGCTGAGGGATTACTGATTTGATCCATACAAGTGGATGCAATAAGCCCTCTCTATGTGAAGTCTTATAGGTGGGAAAGATCCACGTTTCCGCCCTTACAATGGGATGAAAGACTCTGTATTTGTAGAGCCGAACACCTGCATTCTAAGATGCCGCTTGCAAACAGCCGCATCAAAGGTTTACTATTTCATTCTTGGCCTCTTCAATGCACAAGCAAATTGCCTCATTAGAAGCCCAGAAAAGTACATTGTTTAGATTAGCAAGACCTGATTAACAAGGTACAATGGCTGTCTTATTTATGTCACCTTGGCGTATGACAGCACTCAAACGTGTTTTTGATCGCTCTTTGCAAGGTGCGTCCCCTTTCAAACGAGATACCGTGCTGTTTGTTCAGATTTCACTCCTGTGCTAATTAGGTACTTACAAATGAGCAATATCCCAGGGCTCGGACATAAAACAACACAGTGGATGGAGCTGCGGTTACCAGCAGCGTGATTATGTTGATGGAGATGCGCAGAGCAAAGAAGCCATGTTTCATTTCAATGTTATGACCTTGTTTCTACAGGAAAGAGAGTTTACATTGATCATAAAACTTATCAAGGGAGACCAAAGGACTTTTATATAAACAGTATGGTGGAAGCAAGTGCTCAGTCGCCGAGAAAGAAACTTTAATAATTATGGACTATCACAAATTACAGATTTTATGCAACCTAGAATACCTATTCACAACATGAACCAGGAGAGCGTGGCTTCCACATAAGAAACATTCGATGGATGAGTTTATTTGTCGTGAAGTGTGACATAACTGTGGCAAAATGTTCATCACATGACTCTGCTTAACTTATAGAACATCAGACACAAAAATCATAGACTGTGTGCAAAAAGAAAAACTCATCATAACCACTGGTGGTATTTATTTGAAGCTTGTGATAGGTTCCTCCATTAGTTAGACCCATAGCGGTAAGCTGAAATTTTCATGGGAACGAGTCAGAGGGTATTTATATCCCTTGCAGCACCGCCACATGGGAAAAAAAGCATTACATGGTGCCTATTAAAATGAATAGGTTGGCCTAAGAAGAATATACTGTATAAAGAGTTTATTTAGCTCTCGGATTCACCATCTGCTAGGCTACATAGTGGCACATAAAGATCTTTAAATCCAAATGAGTTTATTAGGGTCAAAACTGTCCACAACTAGCTAAAATTATAATAATGCTTTGCATCGTAGTACAATAAAAATTATCAACCTGCCTATCACTGTAGAGAAATAAATCCTTGCCATTTAGTTATCAGTAGAGATGAGAGGATTTTATGAAATACGAATTCGACAACTTTGCCAATAATTCGGCACAAAATCTTAATACCGGAACCGGAAAGCATGTAGCTGCTCAGAAAATCCATGTGGGGAGAGGAGAGAGAGAGAACCCTTCTGACCATAAGAGCTTACACTCTCTGGGAGAGAGAGAAAATCCTGGTAATCATAAGAGATTACCCCTCCGAGAGAGGGCTTTGCTGACCATAAGAGATTACACACTACCTAAGAGAGATCGAGAGAGAACCTCCCTAACGATAAGAGCTTACACTCTACAGGAGAGAGACTTACCCACTGCTGTACAATCTGTGCTCCAATGGGTACCGCTGATCTGTGATGATCCATGTACTGACCACCACTGTACAAGTTATGATAGCACATCATAGCTGCAGAACATTATGATGAGGCAAGAGCGGCAGCGCAAAATGATAATAGCTTGCTCTCTGGTGCTTCAGCAGTGAGGGAAATGATGCCGAGCAAGTTTTTTTGTGAGCTGCAAATTGAATCTCAAAATGTTCAAATTCTCCACTGATCGAACTGCTTATCTCTAGTCATTGACTAAACACCCTATATAGCATACCAAGATCAGAGCCTATCAAGGCTTAGTAACCATCACCTAAATATACATTATTTCATACCGTTAAATATCGTGAAGATGATGGCAACCGCAGGCCCTGGCATAGACTGTCCTTCCGTTACACTAAGCGAGATTGCTAGTGAGATCGCTGAAACGTCACGATTTTGTGATGTAGCAGCTAGCCAGCGATCTCGCATAGTGTGACACTCAGCGATGATCAGCCCCCCTGCTGGGTGTCGCTGATCGTCGCTGAACGTCCTGGACCATTTTTTGATCGCTGGTCTCCCGCTGACCAGCGCGCATCGCTGCGTGTGACAGGCGGGAGACCAGCGATCAGCCAGCCGGAGCTGGTAACCAAGGTAAACATCGGGTTTCCAGGCGCCGGGCGGTGCCTGGGAACCCGATGTGTACGTTAGATACCAGCGCGCTGGTATAGGGGAGCTGGTAACCAAGGTACACAGCGGATTTCTAAGCTCCGAGCGGCGCCTTGAAACCCAATGTGTACCTTGGTTACCAGCTCCCTGCACCAGGGCGCTGGTATCTAAGGTACACTGCCGGTAACTAAGCGACGTGCGTCGCTTGTTACCGGCATAGCCGCTGTCCTGATCGCTGCCTGAGCTGCCTGTTTGGCAGCTGAGCAGCGATCATGTAGCGACTCACCAGCGATCCTGACAAGTGCATATCGTTGTCGGGATCACTGGTGAGTCGCTATGTGTAACGGGACCCTTAGACTGGTAAGCAGTGTGTGAATAAACACCTTTCATTCAAGGAGTCTCCTTAGCTGACTCCCAAGTTGGCTCATTAGACAACCAAAGACAAGGACTGTTTAAAAGGAGGAGAAATTTTCTCTTCTGTTTCCGCTCTAAACAAAATACATCATATTCTTAATATAAACTAGTGCATTTTTCATAACTGTTCTGCTGTAATATACAGTAGTGTGCAAACGGTTTAGGCAGGTTTGGATAAAATGCTGAAATTTAAAAATTAAGAAAGCTTAACAAAAAGGAATGTTAATAGTTAATTTTTTTTCTGTTAACAACACGCAAAGTGAATGAAAAAAATAAATATTCACATCAAATCAAAAATTGGTGTAATCCCACTTTTGCCTTCAAAACAGTGTCATTTATTTTAGGTACAAGCATCTTGGAGAACTAACTACAGATCTGGGGATGTGAGCTTATGCAAATCCTTCTGTCTTTTGATATACTGTAATCTCAGACAGACTTGATGATGTTGAGATCAGGGCATTGTGGGGGCCATATCATCACTTCCAGGACTCCTTGTTCTTTATGCTGAACATGGTTCTTAATGACATTGGCTGTATGTTTGGGATCGTTGTCCTGCTGCAAAATAAATTTGGAGCCTATCAGAGATCTCACTGATGGTATTGCATAATGGATAAATATCTGCCTGTATTTTTCAGTATTGAGAACACCCAATAATCCTAAGACTCAAAATTCATTTGCTGAAATGCAGTCCAAAACTTGCAAAGTACTTCCACTATGCTTCACTCTTCCCTGCAGACACTCAATATTGTCCTGCTGTCCAGCCCTGTACAAACTGCTTCTTGTTAGAGCTAAATATTTCAAATATTGTCTCATCAGTGCAGCTCCAGTTCCTATGTTTTCATGCACAGTTGAGTTCCTTGGCTTTTCTTTATGTTGAACATATGGCTTTTTGGCCACAATTCTTCCATGAAGATTACTTCTGGACAGACGTCTTCGAACAGTAGCTGCCAGTTCTGAGCTGAAGTCACTGCTTGACACCTGATTTTGAAGGGGATTAAGCATGATATATCTCTCATATTTCCTTTTCTGATGATTGCATCCTTAGTGATGCCCATTGCTTGCTGATTCTTCAAAAGAACTGGAACAGCACATCTTGAAATCCCACTTTGTTTTCCTATGAGAGACCTTGCTGATGCAGTACAACTACCTTGTGTCTTGTTGCTGTGCTCAGTCTTGCCATAATGTATGACCTCTGACATGAAACTGTTTTCCACAACATTAGCTTTACAGCAGAGTTGAGCTGTTCGTCACCCCATTTTAAGCTGTTTTTGTTTCCGATAACGAGTGTGTTCCAGCCAATATTTGAAAATGACGATCACTATCACAGGTTTTGTATGATTAATTACTCATATGTCTAATATCTTACAAAATCCATGACTTTGTGAAAGTATACCTAGGAGAATTGATGCTGTTTTAAAGGTAAAGGGTGGTGAGTCTGTGACACTAAATGTTGATTTTATTTAAATTTCACTTCTGTTCATCCACTGTGTATTTTGGTAATTGATGAAAATAAACTATTAACACTTCTATATTTGAAAGCATTCTTACTTTGCTGCTTTCTTTTCTGCACCCACCTAAAACTTTTGCACAGTACTATACTTGATTCTAATATATAGT
>VIAB01002681.1:61866-79973 GCA_009801035.1 Oophaga pumilio | reverse complement strand
GTGTGTCCAAACTTTTGGTCTGTACTGTATATGTGTATGTATGTATATATGTATATATACTGTATATTTATGGATTTCTTTCAAATTTTCCTTGAGGCTATTTCACCAATTATTGCTTTATCTGTAAATGTCAGGTTAACCTTATTTAAAATGGCTTGTGCCTTGATTTCTGCAACGTACTAACCACATATCAACCAAGTTGAGTCAATAGTAAATTCGGCCTTTTAGGTAGCCATTATAATTCCCTGGGTCTTGAGGAAACTGTTTCTGTGTAAGTATACATATGTGCATATATCTATGTCCAATGTCTATAATCTGGAGATCTATTTTCTGTTTTGTAGCCTTAAGCTGAGTCATTTGTCATAAATGTGTTTTCTTTCTGAAAGTGGTATTAAATTTAGAGAGATGAATGGCATGTTAAAGTTGTATGTAAGAATAGAAACCGTCTATGCACGTAAAAATAAAGATGAGTTATGTGAGAGCATTAAATATTTAAAACATCTGAAAGACATTTTTAGATTTTATAAGCAAATTTTAAATATACATGTAGTATAGCTATTGAGCTATTGAATTTTCCATACACATTGGATAAATATAGGCAGATTCCACCTGACTATCTGTTTGTCGGACAGCTATATTTGCTATTGTTGGTCAGCTAAAGAATTTAACACTTTTAAAAATGAATCCTCAAAATGGGGCTCTATAATTCATATTGCATGAATAAATGTTCAAATTCTGTTATTGTATAAGGGTGTGACAGGGGCTGCCATATGCCTTTTCCTCTTAAAACAGTGTCTGTACAGTACAAAGTGTCTGATTTTTTTGAATTCTTATGATATGTGAAACTGAATAAAGTTTTATAGGCACTATAATATGTGGTTCATCTAACGTATTGTGATTGATGTACCATGTTATTTGTGTATAAAATATAGGGAAAGTATAGGATACAATTCAGTGCTTAGGTTAGAGATAGCTAGTAACTTTATATAGATGAGGACATAAGGTATAGTATAAGACTGATAGCTAGATTTAGAAACTGGAGATGTGGGTATATTAGGTATAGGAAGTGGAGCACAAGTTTGGATACAGTTAATATGTTCAGGACCAGTCTAGTATGGGTGAGGGTTGGGTCATATAGAAAGGGGAGCACTTCCTGATTAGATGAGTTGGATATTAGATTGAGAGATAGATTTAAGATAAGTAAGAGTTCAATGCCAGAGGGCTGGAGGGCACAAGAAGTACAGACTGTTCTAGCAGTATGAGAACGTCGTCAACTGTCTTCAGAGAACATTCATGAAATTCGGGGCCTACAGCCCGAACTGGGCACTGGGAAGCATGCCTTATTCCCTTCTAACAAGTGGAAGCTGAAGTGGGAAACACTTGAGGCAGATGGGACGAGTTTTGTTAGCACTGTGGAGCCGGACAAAGCATCCCAAGGGTCGAAAGGGCCAGGAAGAAAAGGGATAGCTCAGGCTGAACACACAGAGAATATGGAAATGTACTAAGCTGTGTCATCAATTGAGCTCGGAGTGTTTCGTAAAGTTGAACTGTTTGATAAGAAACAAGTGTCCCCTGATTTGTGTGTGGCTGTTCCTGGACCAAAGGACATGGATGCAGTGGAGGCCTCTGGCCTAAATGTGAGAACATTGTATTGTACACAGCACTAAGGGACTGGGACACTGTTTATTTGTGGAGTGCCAGGGCGTGGGAAAGCAGCCCCTCGACCATGACTACCGCCATGTGCACTGTATAGCTGTATACACAAATAACACAAATGAGAGTGTGCCACCACTTCTCCATCAGGACAAGGGATGAAGCACGCCTTGTTTTATTTCAAAGCCCCTACCAATCAAACAATTTTGGAATGTCAAATTCATATATCATTATTATACTTTCATTGAAAAAGACTGTTTAGGATACATGTAACAATAGTGAACAAATTGACCTTATTTGTTATTGTTTCAGTGTGCTTCCTAGTCGTCTCATGCATATATCCTAAATACAGATTTACCTAAGGTTACAGCTGTGTATCAACATGAAGGAATCAGCTAGAATGGCCAGTATAATTGAAATGTAGACTGCTTCTGGCGAGGAACCTAATAAACGGACAAGATTTGGAAGAATTAAGAATCAACAACGACCCTAGCTTCATGTTGCAAAGGCAAATGTAAAGTCAGACAAGAAAAACATTCAGTTGATTGTTTTGAAACTTTAAAGGGTTGTAAATACTTTAAAAGTCGAACTTTCCTGTCCAGAATGGTGTAATATATAAAAGAAATACTATACTTATGTCCAAGGCTAGCACCGCACCTTACTGTCCAAAATGGTGTAATATATAAAAGAAATACTATACTTATATCCTGGGCTAGCACCGTACCTCTGTTCTAGGTACTGTTTATCCTGCCCTCAATATTCAGTGATGGGTGATGTGATCGCTGCAGTCAAGAGGCGATTACTATTCTACTGCCTTCACATTTCACATGAACAGAAGCAGAGATGTTTCTTCCAGCATACATACAAGTATTAGAGAAAGGTTGGACAGGGCCAACAATGTTGGTAAGGTTGACTTACTAATTTGTGTATAGTAAAACGCAGTGTCTACCTTTATAGTACAGTCTAAGGTTGTTGTGATCACAGTTTCACAACAGTCTTCAAGTGCAATTTATTACAAGGTAAAGATTACTATGGCAGCTATACATACACTTGATGTGTATGAAACAAATAGTCGATACTCTTTCTGCAAGTGTCGGGACAAAAAGAGATCAGGTATGTTGATACATAAGGAACCGTTGGATGTTTCGGGTGGAATTATATTCACATTTCGACATTGAAAACATTTTGCGAAATCAAGTGTGTATGTATATAGAAAAATATTTAGACTTGAGAGTCCTCAGTGGTTGATACCTTTTAATGGCTAACTGAAAAGATGGTAACAAATTGCAAGCTTTCGAGACTACGCAGGTCTCTTCATCAGGCAAAGACTAAAACAAAAGCTGAAGAATCACATATTTATATACACAAAAGGACACAGGAATAATGCAATAGGTAAGACAAGTGACGTGAAGCAGTATATAGAGAAATTCTTAACAATAGTTGTCGGTCTAAAGCTATTGAAAGTGTATGACCACCTTAATGCAGGTTTCATCATCATTAACTAAAGCTGACCATAAACATGAGATATTTTTCTATAGCTCATTGGCAGACTAATTCCCTCTGATTAAATTACATTTAGCTGAACTTGCCAATTGATTGAACCGACGTACTAGATGGCAACATGAAACCAAAGTTCCAATTATTATTTATTTGGTACTGCCACACTGTTTGCCTACGCATTGAATGCAAGGCCTGCCTTGCCACAAAGTTGCACTCACCCCAATAACCATTTGAACCGAAGTAGTGGATGGCCACATGAAACCAAAGTTCCCATTTTTTCATTTGGTACTGCCATACTGTTTGCCTATGCATTGAATGCAAGGCCTGCCTTGCCTTAAAGTTACACGCACCCCAATAACCCTTTGAAGTGACATACAGGAGGGTCTCATGAAAAAATGTTCCCATTAGGAGAAAGTGGGTCTCCCATAGTATTTGTCTATGCATTGAATGCAAGGCCTGCCTTGCCCCAAAGTTACATGCACCCCAATAACACTTGGAACAGACGTCCTGGATGGCCACAAGAAACCAAAGTTCCCATTATTAGAAATTTTGTACTGCCACACTGTTTTCCTATGCATTAAATGCAAGGTCCACCTTGCCACAAAGTTACACGCACCCCAATAACCCTTTGAACCGACGTACTGGATGGTCACATGAAACCAAAGTTCAGATTTTTTCATTTGGTGCTGCCATACTGTTAGCCTATGCAAGGTCTGCCCTGCACCAAATTTAGACACACCCCAATACCCCCTTTGAAGAGACGTACAGGAGGGTCTCATGAAAAAATGTTCCCATTAGGAGAAAGTAGGTCTCCCATAGTATTTGTCTATGCATTGAATGCAAGGCCTGCCTTCTCCCAAAGTTACATGCACCCCAATAACACTTGCAACAGACGTCCTGGACAGCCACATGAAACCAAAGTTCCCATTATTATGAATTTTGTACTCCCATACAGTTTGCCCATGAAGTGAATGCAAGGCGGACCTACCCCAAAGTTACACGCACCTCAATAACCCTTTGAACCGACGTCCTGGATGGCCACCTGAAACAAAAGTTCCCATTATTTTTCATTTGGTGCTGCCATACTTTTTGCCTACGCATCGTATGCAAGGCCTGCCCTGCCCCAAAGTTACACGCACCCCAATAACCCTTTGAACCGACGTCCTGGATGGCTACATGAAACCAAAGTTCCCATTATTGGAAATTTGGTACTGCCATACTGTTTGCCTATGCATTAAATGCAAGGCCCACCTTGCCACAAAGTTACACGCACCCCAATAACACTTGGAACAGACATCCTGGATGGCCACATGAAACCAAAGTTTCCATTATTATGAATTTTGTACTCACATAAAGTTTGCCCATGAAGTGAATGCAAGGCCTGCTCCAAATTTGGATGCACCCCAATAACCTAAAAAACAGACATCCTGGATGACCACATGAAACCAAAGTTCCCATTATTATTTATTTGGTACTGCCACACTGTTTGCCTATGCATTGAATGCAAGGCCTGCCTTGCCACAAAGTTACATGCACCCCAATAACCCTTTGAACCAACGTAGTGGATGGCCACATGAAACAAAAGTTCACATTATGCTTATTTTTTTTACTCCTATACAGTTTGCCCATAAAGTGAATGCAAGGCCTGCCCTGCCACAAACTTACAAGCACTCCAATAACACTTGGAACAGATGTCCTGGATGGCCACATGAAACCAAAGTTCCTATTATTAAAAATTTTGTTCTGCCACATTGTATGCCTATGCATTTAATGCAAAGCCTGCCCTGCCCCAAAGTTACACACACCCCAATAACACTTTGAACCGACGTAGTGGATGGCCACATGAAACCAAAGTTCCCATTATGATTATTTTTTTACTTCCATACGGTTTGCCCATGAAGTGAATGCAAGGCCTGCCCTGCCACAAACTTACTTGCACCCCAATAACACTTGAAACAGACTTCCTGGATGGCCACATGAAGCCAAAGTTCCCATTATTATAAATTTGGTGGTCCCATACTGTTTGCCAATGCATTTAATGCAAAGCCTGCCCTGCCCCAAAGTTACACACACCCCAATAACCCTTTGAACTGACATAGTGGATGACCACATGGGACCAAACTTCCCATTAGTAGGAAGTTGGTACTACCATACTGTTTGACTATGCAGTGAATTGCAGTGTTAAGCCTGAAGAACCTGCATCGGAGAATTGAAGTGTTTTTGGATGAAGAAACTGCAGTGGAAAATTGCAGTGTTATGGATGACGAGCCAGCAGTGGAGAATTACAGTGGTTAGCCTGAAGAATCTGGAGTGGAGAATTGCAGTGTTGAGGCTGAAGAACCTGCATTGGTGAATTACAGTGGTGAGGCTAAAGAACACCTGGCAGTGGATAATTGCAGTGTTGAGTCTGAAGAAATTGCAGTGGAGAATTGCATTGTGGAGGATGAAGAACCTGCAGTGCAGAATCTCAATGTTGAAGCTGAAGAACCTGCAGTGCAGAATCTCAGTGTTGGGGGTGAAGACCCAAAAGTTGAGAATTGCATTGTTGAAGCAGCTGACCAAGCCCTACAGTTCCCATTATTATGAACTGGGTCTACCATACTGTTTGGCTATGCAGTGAATGCTAAGCCTGCCCCAAATTTGCATGCACCCCAATCCCCCTTGGAAGAAACGTGGAGGAGGGCCTCATAAAAATGTTTTCCCATTACAAAGGAGCGGGTCTCCTATACTTGTAATGCCCATACACTAAGTGTATTGGCTGACAAACATTTCCCCCTGGGGGGGTACACATCAACATAATGTGTAAACATTTTTTTTACTGCCATCAAAAACACCCTTTAACACAATAACGTGGCTGTTGCATCATGGACTACAGTCACCATGGTGATGTAGTGGTGCTGGATGATGAGGATGCTGAGAAGGAGGAGGACGACAACAGCAAATAGACGAAATCAGGAAGCGTATACCCGTGTGTGTGTGAAGAGGTGCATTGTAATAGAGTTCCCAAAATTGACACGGGATTACAGCTTATGTTTCGCTGCTATCATTTGGTGGTAACCAGACACAAAAAACAACTAAAATAAAATAAATAAAAATTTAATTATTTATTTTTTTCAAAAAATGCATGACGGTAGTAATAATTATAAGGGTATTTAGTAAACATAATTTTGATTAAAAGAATGTACAAGCCATCCCGCCACATCAAGGCAACCCTTGTGGGACAGTCCTAACTCTTGTATTAAAAACCTTTCCACTTGTCAAGTGACGTAAATGTGAACAAGGACCGAGGGACTGAACCCAACAGTTGAAGCAGAGGCCAGACAGGATGGATTTCTCAGCTCAGAAACAGGGCGGTCACACCCTTATATGCACAAGATGCACTTTGAACAAAATAAGAAACTAGATCTGAGCTGAAAAAGTAAGTTAATGTGTATGCAAAATGTAAATGCATTTTAACACATGACCATTACACAGCGAAAACCAGACACAAAAAACAAATATCCTAAAATAAAATAAATAATTTTTTTTTGTTGTTGCAAAAAATGCATGAAGGTAGCAATAATTATAAGGGTATTTAGTAAGCATAATTTTCATCAAAAGAATGTACAAGCCATCCCACCACGTCAAGGCAACCCTTGTGGGACAGTCCTAACTCTTGTATTAAAAACTTTTCCACTTGCCAAGTAAATGTGAACAAGGACAGAGGGACTGAACCCACCAGTTAAAGCATAGGCCAGACAGGATGGATTTCTCAGCTCAGAAACAGGGCGGTCACACCCTTATATGCACAAAAAAAATTTTTTATTTATTTTATTTTAGGATATTTGTTTTTTGTGTCTGGTTTTCGCTGTGTAATGGTCATGTGATAAAATGCATTGACATTTTGCATACACATTAACTTACTTTTTCAGCTTAGATCTAGTTTCTTATCTTGTTCAAAGTGCATTTTGCGCATATAAGGGTGTGACCGCCCTGTTCCTGAGCTAGGACCTCAAAGGCATAGAGAGCCAGTTCATGCCACGTGTCCAGCTTGGATACCCAATAATTAAAATGCACAGAGGAATCACAGATAACGTTGGTTCGGTCAGCAAGGTACTATCTCAGAATCTTCCAAAACTTTGCACTCCTTGTGCAGTACCCCGTGAATCAGAGCCTGTGCGATGGGAGGGTCTGAGAAAACTCAGTCTTACCCTGCCTCTGCTGGATACATTTTGTGTCTCTCTCGCCTGTACTCCTTGGTTGTCCAACGAACTGTGACCTCTGCCGCCAGCATTTTCAGATTGGAATTTTTTTAATAATTCCGCAACAAGGCCCCTTTGGTACTGCACCATTTTAGTAGACCTGTCTGCCTCTGGAATAAGAGATAGAAAGTTCTCCTTGTAGCGTGGGTCACTAACCAGTAATGACTGACACCCTAAATTTTGAGAACGCGTGGGTCACAGGGAAGGCAGCGTAACATAAACTCAGCCATGTGTGCCAGACTGCAACCAGGCAAGACTTTTGTGTCCTCACCAAGAGGTAGACTGACCATGCTATCCTCCTCCTCCTCCTCCTCCCTGTCCTCAGGCCATCCACGCTGAACAGATGGTATGACAGTTGTGCTTGTAGTACTGTCTAGAGCGCATGAAAGTAGCTCCTGTTCTTCCTCCTCCTCTTCCTCATTGTTACCCAATCCACGTTGGGATGAGATGAGGCTGGGCTTTGTGTAATCACCCTGTATGGTTCCTTGCTCCATCTCATCAATCTCCGCCTGCAATGCATCCTCTTTGATTGTGAGCAGAGAGCATTTTAGAACACAGAGAAGTGGGCTGGTGATGCTAATTATGGTGTCATCGCCACTCACCATCTTGGTGGAGCCCTCAAATGACACAATTTGTAGCCCACAGATAGGTGAGGCGTGTAACGGAGATACCACACTTTAAAATATCTGGCCTGTATTTTGGTTTAAAACAGCAAAATAGTGTCTATAACTAGGCTAAGACACAGCCAAAACAGTTCAATGGAGCAACAAAAATGCCACAATTTTTAGCCCACAGATAGGTGAGTCGTGTGACGGAGATACCAGACTTTAAATTATCTGTCCTATTTTTTTTGTTTTACAGCAAAATTGTTTCAATAAGTAGGCTAAGACACAGCAAACAAAATTCAATGGAGCCCTCAAATGGAACAATTTGTAGCCCACAGATAGATGAGCTGTGTGACAAAGATACCCCATTTTCAAATATCTAACCTGTATTTTTTTCACAGCAAAATTGTGTCAATAGCTAGGCTAAGACACAGCAAAAAAAGTTCAATGTAGGCCTGAAATGCGACAATTTTTAGACAACAGATAGGTGAGTCGTGTGGTGGAGATACCAGACTTTAAATTATCAGCCCGGTATTTTTTTTTAAAACAGAAAAATAATGTCACTAACTAGCCAAAGACACAGCCACTTGGTGCTCGAAGCACGTCCAGACTTCAGTGGGCAGTCACTCTGTGTTGCGATGTCTTCATTTATTCGCCGCTGAGACTAGTACAGCAGCCATGCTGGATTTTTGTATTTTAATATTTGCCTTAATAAAAGGATGATTTTTACATTATTTCCGGAGCTGGATTTTCTTCTCTTTATGTGTGACGGAGATACCACACTGTAAAACATGTGGCATGTATTTTTATTTTTTTACAGCAAAATAGTGTCAAGAACTAGGGTAACACAGCAAAAACAGTTGAATGGAGGCCTCAAATGCCACAATTTGTAGCCCACAGACAGATGAGGCGTGTGACAGAGATACCACACTGTGAAATATGTGGCCTGTCTTTTTCTTTCTTTTTTACAGCAAAATAGTGTCAAGAACTAGGGTAACACACAGCAAAAACAGTTGAATGGGGCTCAAATGCCACAATTTTTTGCCCACAGATAGATGAGGCGTGTGATGGAGATACCACACTGTAAAATATGTGGCCTGTATTTTTTTTTTAGCCAGTAAAATTGTGTCAACAAGTAGGCTAAGACACAACAAAAACAATTCTATGGAGGCCTGAAATGGCACAATTTTGAGCGCAATGATATGCGATCCGTGTGACGGACAAAACCCAGTGTAAAATATTTTCCCTGTAGCTAAAAAATTTTTTTGGCAGCTAAATATTTTTTGGCAGCAAAATGGTGTCAAGAAATTGTATAAGACACTCCAAAAAATGTTTACAGTACCACAAAAATGGCAGAATGTTTTGCGCACTCAGATGTGATCGCTGGGACAGGCAAACCCGTTTAAAATAGCTGTATTTTCATGCTGTACTATGAAAAGGATCTGGCTGTATTCTGCAGTGTCAAAAAGCAAATGGAGAAAAAAAAATGTGTGCTTTGGATTGCTTTTTAATAAAATAATCAGGATTAAGATGCAAAAAAAAATATTCCTGGCCACTGATACCTGGGCCTCTGTGTATACGGTCAATATAATAGTGTCACGCTGTATAGCAGATATATATATGATGTCAGTAATCTATATCAAAAGGGACAACATTCTATATAACATATGCATAGATATATGATAACATAGAATTACCTGACAGAATATCCAGTGGGTCAATACGGAATCCGTTTTACGCTGTCTCCGGCTAGAGGTGGACCGGGGTCTATGCTGACCCTAAACTGGGGTCCTAACTAATCCCTCTACCTGGAGGTACTGTTAAAGGTACAGAGGTCCAGGCCACCAGCGTAAAACCTGTCTCCTATCAATCCCTGACAACTGTAATCTAGCCCTTAGAAGGACCCTGATTACCACCAAAGGGAATGAACAGGTAACGGTTAATGAACAGTAAAGACACACAAGAAAGACAAGGAATAAAGTAAATACAGTCTTACATACAACACTCACACACAGAAGGAACACATAAGGTCTCAGAGATAAACTATAAGCAGTAAGAGGGAAAACAACTAAGGAGCTCTTAGCTTAAGTATTCTCAGAACCGATCCAGTCTGCTAGACTACATGAATGCTTTCACCGGCATCTAACAAGCAGACTGGCAGGTATATAAAGGAAGCTAATTAGTTCATAATCAAAAGCAGCCGGGCGAGGCTGGACCTAGTCTTAGCCAAGAGCTAGGTAAAATTAACTCCCTCACTACCAAACACAAAGTAACAGCAATTCAGCTGCGAGAAGTCAGAGTGTGTAATCGCGACGATCTTCGTGGCGATACACCCATGACAAATAGGCAGCAGCAGCAGACCGTAATGGAATGGACCCTCTTAATGTATGCAATGTAGTATGCCACATACAGTGGCTGCATTCCTTGCACTGATATGTATATACCCACATACACTCACTGCTTACCTAGCACTGCAATCTATGTACCCCGTAATTAGTCCTTAGAAGGACTGTTGATTTAGCTGGATTTGTGTATTCAATTATGGTATACCCACACAAACTTTGAAACCCCCAAATCTGAACCCATCTCAGCAGCAACTCTCCCTACACTATCTGATTCCGGAGCTGAATGAGACGAGCAGGGCGGCGCCAGGTCTGAAATGACGCTGTGTGACCAGCCAATCACTGTAATGCCACATCTAACATGGCTGTGGCATTACAGTGCGTGGCAAACAATCCCTGATTGTTGATTGACGCTCTAAGGAGCGCCAATTATGCAGGGCGGGGACCCGAACTCCCGCCGAACAATCCCGGAAATGCTCGGCGCTCGCCAAGCACCACGAGTACGGCGATGCTCGGGCGAGTAACAAGCATTACCGAGTATGCTCGCTCATCACTAAAAACAACAATGGTTGTGACATTATTGGTAAAGTGGTTTATGCGTATGAATACGTTTTGTTAGGATACAAGTCACTGGATTCAACCCTTACAAGAATAGTGCACTACAAGTGTGATCATTATTTCTGCATAATGGACAATTTATGCACTTCTGCATTCTGAGAAATTAATAGTTGGTTGATTATATATGTAGAAGCAAATATATGCAAATGAGAACTTGTATCTTTCATGTAATAATAGAAATTGCATTGTAGGACTTCTCTGCATTCCTTTCCAGTAAATGATAACTCTGCCAAAGTAAGAATAAATTGCGCTCACTGTAAAAAAAAAACTTGTAGAACGTTGTATTGTGTTCCTGGTAATAATCTGAAGATTTTTAGGTGTGTGATCATAGTAGGTTACTCTTAATTTGTTGTGCATGTCACGACAATTACTAAGAAGCCTCTCAGAATTGGAAAATATTACAAACTTCATGAAACGTAAAAAAAAATGAAAATGTACAGCAATGTCTATTATAGAAAAATTTTACATAACATGCAGTATGTATTCCTCTATTAAAAGTCATATAGACTCTAATAGGGTAAAACAGAGGTGTAAGCTATCTAGGGGATTAGCACATGGGAAATGAAATACATTAGTGGACCCCAAATTATAAAGTGTGCTAACAATGGCAGAGGCAGACAGTAATTATTGGGGTCTAGTGCGCAACTCAGCTGACGACATTGTTGTTACTGAATATTATATCACTACATAAACAAGACCAGTATTGCCACCATACAAGGACCATATAGTGGTAACTATCAGTTCTGTAGACCATATGCTGCAAGTGATGTACAGTTATATAGCAACTTACATGTAATGGCCAATCTGATTGGAGTCATTCACTACCTCGACCGCCATGACAATTTCTACCAAATCTACACAAACTCTCTGGTTCAATAATTTTTATTAGTTTTAGACAAATATAGAAGAAAAGAGGAAGTTAGAAATAATGGGGAAACTCAGGGAAAGAGTGGGAATAAAAAGATGGGGGCAAAAATTCCCTATGCTGCTGCAACCTGAGCCTGTTTTGGCCTCACCTCTATTACTGTAATTGCTATGAAGAACCAAAAAGTGCTGCACTCACTATTGTTACCACCCCTCCAAAATATACTCACAAACAGGTAACACCCCTGAAAATAATAGTTCCTCTGAGTGTCCTTGTTAGGAAGCAATAGTGCCCCTTAAAAGCCTCAATTTAAAAATTACCTATTCCCTAAGTTCCCATTTAAAAGTAATAATGTCCCTTGTGACCCCATAAAAGTAATAATGCTGCAGTAGTGCCATCCTAAAAAGTAAAAATGCCTCCTTAGTGTTACGGATCTGCAACTCAGGACTAGGGCAGAAAGGGGAGAAGCTGACCCTGTATTATGACTAGGCAGAAGCCCTACGATGGAGTGGGCGACCTATTCCTTGTGAATAGACCTACCGACGTTTCCTAGGCTAAACTCAAACAAAGACCTAAAGGTAGGGGAAAGGGTATCACTGAACGATCTAGGTACAGGGAACAAAAACAAGGCAACCTCCTAGTAGGAAAATAGAGGAAGCTGCAGAAACGGAAGGATAACCAAAAAACAAAGCAGGCAGAACTAGGGATCCCAGAACTGCACAATATCAAACACAGAAAGCTATCAAGGCACCTAGCCAGAACTCTAGCGGATTACCACTGTTGTCCAGCAAGGACTGGGAGGCAGGTGCTAGGTAATAAAGGGTGATACAATCACCTGACCTTAGACAAACCCAGCACCAGGGGAAAAAGACCAGCAGCCAGAAAACCACAACAAGATGGCGGATGGTCAAAACGAAATAGATTCTAACAGTACCTCCCCTTTTATGAGGATCCTCCGGATACTCTTGGCCTAGCCTTTTTCGGAAATCTCCTGTCAAAAGCCTTAATCAGCCTTGAGGCAGAGACGTCATCAGTTTTCAAACAGGAATTATCCTCAGGACCGAAACCCTTCCAAGACACAAGATACTGCAACCTTCCTCTGCGCCACCTGGAATCTAAAATGCATGAAATCTCAAACTTGCCATCCTAATCAACTGGAGGAACAGTCGGCATCGCCTCCTTATCTGGCGTGTCAACTTTCTTCAGTAAAGATACATGAAAAACTGAATTAATTCTCAAGGACGAGGGGATGTCTAATCTCACCACTGCCGAGTTGACAACCTGAACCACTTTGAAGGGTCCTTCAAACTTAGGCCCCAGTTTTTTAGAAGGGATCTTCAAACACAGATTCCTAGAGAACAACCAGACCATGTCCTCAACTGCAAACAACACCTCCCTTCTTTTCTTGTCAAAATATTTCTTTGACCTATTCGCCTCTTTCAGATTATTTCGTACACTGGTCCAAACCCTTTCCAAACTTCCAGAAAAACGCTCCTCCTCAGGCACCTCTGCCCCAATCTTTGAAAATGGACCGAAAGATGGATGTCTCCCTGTACAGCAAAAAAAAGGAGAACACCCAGCAGACATTTGACTATTAAGAGCAAACTCTGCTAGTGGTATATATTCCGACCACATCTCCTCATTGTCTGCTACAAAACATCTCAAAAACTGCTCGATGTCCTGGTTCTTCCTTTCGGTCTGTCCATTGGACTCTGGATGATAACCTGATGAAAATTACAAATGAACCTTTAATCTGTCACAAAAAGCACGCCAAAAGCGAGCCAGAAACTGTGATCCTCTATCGGAAACAATGTCCGTGGGAACACCATGGAGCCTGACATTCTCTTTCACAAATGCCTTAGCTAGAGTCTTGGCGCAGGGTAATTCATTGAACGGGACCAAAAGTTTAAAAGCACGAACACTAAATGTGGTAATATAGAAATTAAACCAATAACCATATAATAATATTTATACAGACTACCACAGTATTCAGTGAGAGTACTGAAAACCACTAATTAAAGACCACAACCCAACAACCGAAAACCAATAGACCAGGAAGAAACCAAACAAGGTATAATTGATAAATAGTCTTTATTATATAGGTGGTAATATAAAAACAAAATTAAAATAATGTACACGTATAGGGACAACTTACAATATTTGTAAGACAGTACAAATGGACCCACTTATGTATATTATATTAAATATATATTCCTCATAAAAAAGTGAAGAAATTAAAAAACATTATTTCCATAAACATCACATATAGTGCAAAGAAACCACAAAATATAGTGATTATGCAAAAAAACAATTAATTCCACAATAGCCCCAATATAAAGTGCAAAGTGCATATGTATAAAAGGCACAATCTGTTGCAATAATAGCCAAATAGTTGAAAATCAGTGATTGGAAGCCACAATTATTATCGCATAAAGTGCAGTACAATAAACAGAGTACAATTAATGGATCATATACCTTTAGGGGTCACCACGTCCCTAACGCACACCCCTTTATTGAATGGGACCAGATGACGCATCTTGCTAATCCAGTCCACACCAACCCAGATGACAGAAAAACCCTCAGAGACAGGCAGATTGGTGATAAAATCCATAGCAATATGCATCCATGGCGAACTAAGAACCTCCAAAGGGCACAGCAACCATGCAGCCAGGGCATATGAGGCCTTTGACCTAGCGCACACAGTACACTGACGCACCCACTTGATGATTTCTCTTTGCCACCCTGACAACCAGAAACTTCGACCAATCGACTGTCTAGTTTCCGAAATTCCTGGATGACCCGCCAACCGAGACTCATGACATTCAGCAAACGAAGCTCTCCTCAAGGCTCTAGGCACAAATAATTTACCATACGGAGTGTTTGTTGGTGCAGCATTCTGGGCCTCTAGGATGCTATTCTCCAACTCAGAACCCAATGCTGCAACCACCACCGCTCTCTGCAAAATACATTCCTCCTTCTCAGTATTAACTGCTGGAGAGAAACTACGAGAATAAACATCCGCTTTATCATTCTTTGTCCCAGGGATATATGTTACGGAGAAATGGAACCAGGCAAAAAACAGTGCCCACCTAGCTTGACGGGCATTGAAACGTTTAGCAGCATCCAGATAAATCAGATTTTTATGATCAGTAAAAACCTGTATCAGATGTCTAGCCCCCTCCAAAAAATGTCGCCAATGCTCAAACGCGAGTTTAATAGCCAGCAACTCTCGGTTCCCAACATCATAGTTGAGCTCAGTCTCTGAAGATTTTTTAGTAAAGAAAGCACAGAGAAAGTACCCCATCCTCTCCCTCCTTGGAAAGAACTGCCCCCACCCCTACTGATGAGGCATCAATCTCTACCAGAAAAGGCTTGGTCTCATCTGTCTGGATCAAAACAGGAGCAGAGCTAAACCTTTCCTTGAGATGCTCAAAAGCCTTAACAGCCTCAGTGGACCATTGGACAGTATTAGAACCCTTCTTGGTGAGATCAGTAATAGGTTTAGCGATAACAGAAAAATTCTTTATGAATTTTCTATAATAATTAGAAAACCCTAAAAATCTTTGAACCAATTTTAAACATTCAGTCCTAGGCCACACCAGTACTGCCTGAACCTTCACCGGGTCCATCTCAAACCCATCACTGGAGACAAAGTACCCCAAAAAACTCATTTTCTGTACTGAAAACTCACATTTCTCCAATTTAGCAAAGAGTGTGTTTTTGCTCAAAATCTGTAAAACTTCGCTGACTCTCTGTTAATGCGACTCTATATCAGATGAATAGATCAAAATGTCATCCAAATAAACAATAACACTCCTACTGATCAACGGCCTCAGAATGTCATTAATGAAATTTTGAAAAAACGCAGGTGCATTAGTATGGCCAAATGGCATCACCAGACACTCAAAATGACCTTCCGGGATATTAAAGGCTGTCTTCCATTCATAGCCCTCCTTCACCCGCAGCAAATTATATGCCCCACGAAGGTCAATCTCCTCTGTGTGCACTCTGACAAAGGCTTCATGTAATATATTTATTGAGCTCAGTGTAAGGTCATTGGTGTAATTCTGATTTTTCCGTATACCATTAAGAAATATGATTCACAACACATTTATAGACAATTGTATGTAATGACAATGTGAGGTAAGCTGGAAGTGTTTCCATGTTGTCTCTATTGTTCAGGAAAATGAGGAAAATCATTCTTTTCACTTTACAAATTACCAGTTTAAGATGCTGTCAAGTAAGAAGTACTGGTTATGTATGGAAAAGCATAGAATGAGCAATTGGCATGTCTTGTGTTGGGGTCTTAATAACAGATAACGTGGTTTTCCTTGTATTACCATAATAGAAACATCCCTAAGGTCCACATATATTATATAAGGTTGGATCAGCAGTGATGTAGATTCAGTGGGTCATTTATCAACGGTCTTTGGAGAATTAGGAAAATTAGATGAAACAGACATTAGGGCAGGGACAGCCATGAAATGCAGATTTTTAAAGGTACATACCACAATTAATACGGTAATGTTTACATTGTCTGAAAAGGAATCTGTGGAAAACTGGAATCCTGCAGATTGATGGCAAATCCCAAATATTTAGATCAGAATCAGAAATTCCAATAGAAAACACAGATTCCTGCTATGATTTAATCTAAATATAAAGTGTATGCCATTCATTTCAGCAACTTAAGTATTAAATAATGGGATACATTTACAGGAAAAATCTGACGTGTATTAGCACATCACTGTGCACGTGTGCGGGACGTTATGCCACTGGTGCTGCTGTTAAAAACAGACATGTCTGCATGTTTTGCCCATGGACACCTGATCCGTGGAAACACACTGACATGTGCGCCGACACATTCATTGGAATGGATCTATGTGTGTACCGGTAAGTGTCTCCGGTACGTGTGAAAATTGTCACCACACGTACTGGAGACACTGACATCTGAAAGATGCCTAAGGTTTACACATTCAGGAACGCAGCTTATCAGAATTTATATATATACTGTAGTATAGTGTATATATTTATAACTACCTTTGGAACTTACAGAGAAATATAAGTGAAAGATTTACACCTGTTGCGTGTTTTGGAAGCAATCCTGGTTCTGGCATACAAATACTGATGAAATACTGATCAAAAATATTTGCATTGCTTGCTGCTGGATACATATGGGCTATCAACTGTACAGGATTTTCATACCTCAGAGCTAACTTATTAAGAGGAAGAGGAAAAAGGACAAGTTTCTATAACCTCCTAAGTGGCTGATTATAGTTTTCCTTTTCTTTAGTATGAACAGTTTACTGCGGAGCACTGTGATATGGAAATTTAATTAGGATACCAATATCCTTCTGTGTTTGCTGCTTGCCATGTTCAAATCTCTATATTATGTCTTTTTGAGCGCTCAGAACGAAATGAGGACTGTCCACACGAAAGTGTCAGTGTAACAGTTCGTCAAAGACATACATTTATTATTCATCCAAGGTTTTATACATTTACAAAAAGGGGCTGGTTAGTCAATTAACATACAATTAAAAGCTGCTAGATTATTGGCTGTTCTAGTGTAGATATGATAATTATGATAATCATGGTAAAAAGAGCTGAAGTTGTAGAATTATTGTTTATATTCTTGTGACCTAGTACTTTTTGTACTTCATGCATTTGTTCCTTTACGAAGGCCTTAGTCTGGCCTTATGAAAGCCTTATGAAGGCCAGACTGCTTTAAAACTACTGATTATAGCTGGCCTAGAAATATCTGAGCACAAGGTTTTTTAGCAAGTGAGATCTATCTAACTGTGAATTGTGAATACATATATGTGAATATACTTTGAATATATGGAATACATATATATTTCCATGACACTGCACAGACAGCATTATGCATGCATGGACCTTATGACTGTATTACAAACCCACTGTGCTCCATGAGCTGCTATCCTGTATTTCTTCTACAGGTGGATTGAAAAATGCCAGTAGCTTTTTTTCTTGCATATTTAAAATTTACAGTATGCAGGTACGATATAAGCCCCTCTTTTGTCAGGTGAGACTACTCAGGTCTCTTCATCAGGCATTGTGGCTGTAAAAATTCAAACAGTTCATAGATAAGGTGTGTGAAAGTTTTATTCTCCTGTGATTGGAAGACGTCCTTCTACATCAACTAAGCAATGTGCTTCTCAGACCTTTTGGGGACATCCCAACCATGGACCAGACTTCAATCAAAGAACAAAAAATTTTTCACACTCCTTATCTATGAACAGTTCCAATACTAACATTTTCATCCATT
>VIAB01002681.1:49764-61084 GCA_009801035.1 Oophaga pumilio | reverse complement strand
CTGGCTAATACGGTACGAAGATACACATCTTTCCTATACTGAAATTTCATTGAATCCATTCTTCCCTCTACTCGTGAAATATTCCCCGTGCTATCGGCTGCAACACAACCCCAAAGCATGATTGATCCACCCCCATGCTTAATGGTTGTAGAGATGTTTTTTTTCTAAAATTCTGTGTCTTATTTTCTCCACACATACCTATGATCATTATGGCTAAATAGTTCTATTTTAACCTCATTGGTCCACAGGACTTGTTTCAAAAATGCATCAGGATTGTTTAGATGTTTTTTTACATACTTCTGATGTTGAATTTTATGATGAGGATTCAGGAGAGGTTTTCTTCTGATGACTTTTCTATGAAGGCTATATTTGTGCAGGTGTCTCGGAATGGTAGAATAATAGACCACAACTGCAGAGTGAAGGTCTTTTGCAGTCATGCGGGGGTTCTGATTTGCCTTTCAATCCTATGAACAGCTTTCACTGAATGTTGCTTTGTCTTCCAGACCTTATCTTGACCTCCACTGTTCCAGTTAACTGTCATTTCTTAATTACATTTCAAACTGAGGAAAGGGCAACTTGAAAATGCTTTGCTATCTACTTATAGCCTTCTCCTGCTTTGTTGGCCTCCACCATTTTTATTTTCAGAGTGCTAGGCAGCTGCTTAGAAGAATCCATGGCTGCTGTTATTTGGCACAAGGTTTGACGAGGCTGGGTTTCTATAAAGCTGGAAAACTTGGCCTTTCCTAACGATGATAGTGAACGAACCATAACCCTAATATGCTAATTAAGGTCTGAAATCTTGGTCAAGTTATCTGAACACACAAATCTCCAAGGGTGCCCAAACTTTTGCATTGGCCCATTTTCCTTTTTGTAATTTTTAAAATTTAAAAGATGACAATATATAATTTTTTTTACCTAAAATACGAAGGAAATGTGTCATCTTTAACTTTAGGCCTTTTAGAGATCATTTAATCTTCAACTTGCTTAACTGTTCACAATAAGAGTAATACTGAGCAGCAGTGCCCAAACTTTTACTTGTACTTAATGTCATTAAAAAGACAAGAGAAGAAAATTTGGATTTCAGAAGTCACATACATACATTTGTGCACATCAGCATATGCATCACAATTTCCACATGAGAACAGTTAAGAGATTTCAGAATGCATTGGAGGATTTAAGGGATCCAAGGTTAATGAAAGAAGGGGGATGGGCATAAAATCTTTTTCTGATGGATAAAAGGGCAATTTTCTGTCTGCTGGTAGCCATGAGCCATCCTATACCTCCTGGCTTTTCTGCTTTCACATGAAGATTATAACTGTTCGAACATTCTTACAGGATTTCTAAAAAATAATAATATCACAAATATTCCAACTATAAGATGAAACACATTTAGTTACAGGATTTTAATAGCATTAATATAAGGACATAGAAACAAATGAACAAAATGTAATAGAAGTTATATAAACCTTCCTCTGATGTCACATCTCATACATAAGAAACTGTTTTTCTGCATAACTAGGCAGATTTCATATCTAGAAATCTGGATTACCAATTTCTGTATGAATACATGATTTTTTAGGCTGTCATCAGGCGATCCTAAAAATCAGATGTGACTAAGAGTTCACTTAGATGTTATTGATTTTCTCGTACAAAAAAAAATTGGACTTTCAACACTGTTTCATCAGATTTTGGTGTGTGTGATAGTTTTTACTATCAGAGTTTGGTCAGTGTATCAGTTTTTACCAAGTTTGGCTAGAGTTTCATCAATTTTAGGCCAGGGTCACACCACTGTATTTTTTCTCATCTGAAACAATCGGGCTGATCATGCTAATCATACTCTGATCAGAGCTTGATCATAGAGTGATACGATTTTCTTGGAGGTGAGAAGATGGTAAAAAAAAATTCTCCATTTTCTCCAGTCTGTGCAGTCCGATGTTTTCCACAGAATCGTTGGCTTGCATGGCTGAGTGCGATCTGACTATCAGATTACTGTCCGAGGAAAAAATCCGACATGTGCACGGCCCCATAGAATAACGCTGGTTGGAGTGCGATCCAATGCTTTGTCGACTGTAAGAAAAAGGATATAGTGGGCACCACAAAAATATATATATATCAATTATAGAGAAAAGGGTGCTACAATAAACTGTGGTGCAATAAAGCAACACAACAAGAAGAAAAGCTGCACAGAGAAAAAGAGGGCACACCTAAACATAAAAATTATAATAAGATACATATGTTTTTTTATTGAAAACAAAGTGATGACAAACATGCAAGGTCAAAAAAATTGAAAGCAAGAAATATATGACAACAAGCAGGGGAAGGGCATGATAATCCAAATGGTACAATTATATAAAATATATTATATATAGGCACCCTGATAATCAGGTATAGATTAGATGTGGATAAAGATAAAAATAATGCCCCAGGTGACAATTTATACAAAAACAGGACAGGATTTTAATAACAAAGAAGACAATAAACACTAAATTTGTATCCAGAGAAATTAAGTGCTAAACGTTAAGGCTCGATCACATATCAGAGATTTTTCCCTTACATAAGGAATGGAACCATTTTCATAACTGTTGACATTTCCATCAGTATTTGGTCAGTGTGTCAGTTTTTATTATTAATAATAATAATAACAATAATAATAATTTGTATTCTATAGTGCTAAGATATACCGCAGCACTATATGGAGCGCCTGCCTGGGCAGTTAGGTACTCGGTGCCGGGCCACTTCTTAAAAGGGAAGTGTCACAGCGGCAGTGACTTGGTCCATGGCCCTGGGCGTCCAGTAAAAGGGGAGTATTTACAAGGGGTAATAGAGTTTGTAATAAAGTGTTCGTGACGCCACTTGTGGTTTCTGATCAGAGGTGACCAGTGCTGCAGTGCAGATCCTCTGGGACTGGTGGTGTTGCAGAAGAGTTGGTAAAGCTTCCCGCAGGTGGAGCTATGTACCAGGGCAGACGTAATATAAGGTGGATGGTAAAGATGTAGTATTTGGGCAAGGGATGTAGCAGTGCTGAGTGGGTGTTGTAGGAAGAACTTGAGAAGACACAGTCAGATGCAGTTTCCAAAGCTTTACTCACAGTTCTGGTGCACACAGATGCCCGATTGGTGCCACATCCTCCAAGTGAGGGATCCAGCAAACTTCCAGGCAGATAGAGAACACCTTTCCAGAACTCCCTGTCAGTATATGCCTTCCCTGGCCGTCTCACTGTGTTGATTTCCACTCCTCTTCCTTCCCACCACCACACAATCAGTGTCCCAGTCTAGCAGCTGAGAACCCTGTCAGATAACGTGCCCAAAGTGTTTACTTGATTCTTTTTAGCTGCCTTTCCGGAGAAGATAATTGTGGCTGTTGGCTGTGACCCCTAAACTTGCCACAGCTGTTCGCTTGCTAGCTGAGTCCTGTTGTACGCTCCACTAGTCAAGGGGCCGAGACCCTTCTGTGACCTGGATTTTCCCCCAACTGGCGTCCGTCAGCCTGGAACGAGCCCCACGTGTAACACTTGTTCAGCCTGTGCCTCTAAGAAATCCCTTCCTTCTTCAGAGAGCTTCCTTCAGTCTTTCTGTCCGTTTCAGCAGCTCCTCCAGACTAGGAGACTGCTGCACAATTCTATCTCTTCCCTCCTTCCCCTATGGGAAGGTTGCCTATGCACGTCTTTCCTCTTCTTCCCCTGTGGGAAGACTCACCCACTCTTCCCTCAATTCTTCCCTCTAACCCTCCAGCTCCACCCACCTTCTCACACTCTTTCCTAGCCAGCAGGAATAAGAGAGGAACTGCTGCTATAGTGTGTGATGGACGTGGTGTTGTGTCAGAGCCAGGTCAAGCATCTCAATCTTACATGAAAGGTGGGATACCACACCTCTGGTTGAGTTGCAGTACCTCTGTGGCGACTGGACCCTCAGGGGCGTCACATTTACATTTTAGAAGGGACTTGTTCAGACAATAAAGACATAACAGAATAACACATAAGTCAACAGATACCATGATGAGACCTGAAAGGTAAATGGTAAAAAGTATCATCAACGTTTCATCACTTATTTTTGTTTATGATTTCTAGCAAACAAGCATGAAAATTGGACAGTACTAGAATGTGACTAGAATGGTGTCCAATTTTTCCATTGACTCACAGACTCACCTTAGCGAGTTTGATCAGTGACTCAGATCAAAATCAAACATGTCACCATGTTATGGTGCAGAACACTTGTCCGCAAAAACACAGACATGAAAAAACACAAAAAACTCTTCCATGAAATGGACATCTTAACGAGGCCTTATAAATGGCTAAATAGAAGAGACATCAAAAAGTTAAAAAAAAAGGCTCGTATATACAAAAACTGTTGTAAAGAATTAATATACGTAGTGGATGCAAATGGAAACAAAACCTAGAAATTGCTCACTTTTCAGTGCAGCCTCTTCTGTGGCTATGTGCTGGTAAATATTACATATTCTTTTTTTTGAGCCTCTCCTTTTGCCTTTTCATTTGTATAAGGTTCTTCAGGTTTCCCATTTTCCTGACTGTATCTGTGTGCTGTGTGCATGGATATTAAATGTGTTTAAATTGGCAGACCCTGAAACCTAGCTAGGCTTATTAAAATATCTTGTGGATGGTGATAGCTTCTTATTTTCTTCAGTGGATCCTAAAACAATAACTTTCACACCAATGTATGATTTGACTTTGAGGCCCAAAGCAGTTTCTTCATAATTCTAATAACAGTAGCGGAATTAGATCACAAAGCACCTATCTTATTTGCCTCTCATTTATCTTCTGGTCAGGTCATTAGAGGCCGTCTCATTCTCAAGAGCCGGTGACCTATTATTTACATATTATTAGAGCAGACAGATGGAGGCCTGAGAATTACCATTGGAAACAGAGGGATCTAGAATAAAAGCAATGAGATATTGAAATGGGCCTTTATTCTTTCACAACATATCAGGTTTTTTTTTTCCAAAAGATACGAAACGTATGGTGAACCCTTGCTTCAGAAATGTGATTTAGCATTTTAGGTGTTCATTTGGCAAGATTATGGTCTACACTACTCATAAAACCTCTTGGGTGAAGATAGTAAATCTCTTTATTAGGCAGAAGAAAAGAGATACTGGTAATCTTCACTGTAGATTGAAAATATTTCTCATGTTATATTAATCGTTTGTCCATATTATGTATTCTGACATATGGCAGCCATATTTCTAAATATGACTGGGTTTTCACCAATTAAAACAAATTTGGCTTTGCTTGGGAAAAAAGGATGATTATTTTATCTGTGTCTTCAGTTCTAATGAATCCTTTTTAGGGCAGGAGCAGTCGATCATATATTCTCCTCATCTGAGAGAATGGGCCCGATTATGCAAATCGAACTCCGATTACAGTCTGATCAGAGTATGATACAATTCTCTCGGATGAGAAGATGGAGATAAAAAATTCTCCATTCTGTCAGTCCATGGAAATTGGACTGCACTCAGATGACATTTGAGTGCAGTCTGATAGTTATTGACTGGCACGTCCGATTGCGATCCGAATATTGCGAGTGCATTTAAACTGTGGCATGAAGCAATTTTTTTCCTTGGACAAGCTCTGTCCGAAGAGGAAATCAGACTTGTGCACAACTCCATAAATGAACATTGGTCTGAGCGTGACCAGTAGTTTTGTCGAACAAATTCAAACCGAAAATACAATTGTCTGCACCTGCCCTTAGGCTATATACACTTAAAGTATTTTTCAGCTGAGTCTGATCCTGAAAAAGAACGTGAGTAAAAGGAGATTGTGGATGTTCCGCACTGTGGGTGGGTGGAATAGCAAACCCAGGTGCACACAGGAAGGGTATGCGTCTTTTTATTTGTCTACATGTTTTGAAGTTAACATACTTCTTATTCAGGACAAAAAAACCATATGAAAGCAAACATGATACAGACACATTTATAGTGATGAGATTTCAAATAATGGCGCCAAAAAGGACACACAATGTGTCAAAGTTTATCAAGTCCCATTTGCAAAGAACACGTATTGAAAGGAATTAAAACTAAAAACATAAAAATGACAATACAATAAAATATTTTATTGTATTCTGTTGTATTGTCATGTTTTTAGTTTTTGTAATGCTCACTGTACTGTTTCTCTAAAACTGCAGAAATTGTCCTGTGGTGCATTTGTGAAACCCGCAGCATGTCAATTTCCCTAGAGATTTATCCGCACATTTCCTCTATAGAATTGAATGAGAAAAATCTGCAGGTAAAAAATGTTTGCGTTTTTACTTTATTTCTGTAGTGGACCTGCAGTAAAAGCAGATGTAATCCACAAATGACTTTAACAATAGAGATTTATTAATATAATATTAGGTAACTCAGAAAACAGGAAGTTTCCAAAACTACGTAGTTTTACTTAAAACATGACATCCCAATAAGAGACGAAAACCGCTGCTAAAGCAAACACAGTAGAAATTCATATAAAAAACATGAATTACATTGGCAGCCTATGCCCACTGAACGATCTGTTACGTTAACTGCGGTTTGCCAGCGTAAGCAGACTATTAACTCCGTAATGCCCCATGACGGATATTTCTGTCATGAAGCATGCCAGGGCCTTTAACAGACTCAGAAGCCGAGAGCAGATGCTGGCTGTATTATATACATTTGCCTCTTGACTAAAAATCCTTCACAATGTGCCCCTGAATACAAATATGTTCCACACCAACGTTAGCCACTTTCTATGCAAAATATAAATTGGGTGACTCTTCCTCCAAATAAATTACCAGTTCATGTTCTTTGTCCCCTTTCACGCTGCCCCAGTTCGTTATAAAACAAAGTATTGTCCCCTCTCGCTCCCCCAATTGACTATAAGAAATAAGACCCTGTATTGTCTACTTTCCCCTCCAATTCATCATTTGTCACCCCCAGTTCATTATAATACCCTATATTGTTCTCTCTACCCCTCATTTCATTATATTCTTGTCCCCCCAAATCATTGTAAGACCCTTTATTGTCTTCTCTGACCCTCCCAACTCATCATAAGACTCTTTATTGTCCTTTCTCACCCAATACATTAAAAGACCCTATATTGTCCTTTGTTACCCCCAGTTCATTACAAGACTCTGTATTGTCCTATCTTACCCCTTTCATTATAGACCCTGTATTGTCCTCTCTCCCCCAATTCATTATGAGACCTGTATTGTCCTCTCTCCCCCAATTCATTATGAGATCCTGTATTCTCCTCTTTCCCACCAATGCATTATAACTTATAATGAATTTGGGGAAAAGAGAAGGTAACACAGGGTCTTATAATGCATTGGTGGGAAAGAGGACAATACAGGTCTCATAATGAATTGGGGAGAGAAGACAATGGATGGTCTTATATTTATAAGACCATCCATTGTCTTCTCCCTCAATTCATTAGAAGACTGTCTGTTGTCTTTTCCCCATTACCCTTCATCATTCTCTCCCCATAGAGCTAATAAAAAGATTCACTGATTCTCCAGACAATCCCTTGCAGTGCCAAATCCATCCTCTTCTGACCAGGCACTTGCTAGATGATGCAGACGTGAGAAAGTCATCTTCAGCTTCCCGTCCAGCACTCTCTCTATGATTCAGCAGCGTGGTGACCTAATCGCACCGCTGAGTCATAGACAGAGTGCCGGCCATGGAAATGCAGGAAGCTGAAGATGATTTTCTGGACTCCACAGCTACCTTTTATTGCATGCAGCAGTGCTGAAGGAAAGTCCACCTGTCCCATGTGCTGCTGATGACAAAATAGATTGCAATGAGGGCAAGCTGGGCATTAGCAGCCGGAGCATCAGGCCGCAGATGATAAGTCAGATTGCTCTCACTATAATGGGGTCCTGCCTTGGCCTCTATCCACCTCTAGGCCCATGTGTAGCTGAACTTGCTGCATCAGCAGTATGTCCACCCCTGCCCTCTACAATACCAAAATAACTTGAACAACACATGTTGAAACCCTAATCTGCTATGAAATCTTTGCCTGGGAGAGACTTTGCTGATATAATCTTATTGTTCTTAGTATTGTCATGGTGCATGACCAGTGACATGAAGCAGTCTTCCACAACCTCACCTTTGTAGCAGCGTTTGACTGTTCCTCATCCATTTAATCCTTCTGCATAGCTGTTTCAGTTATTGACTGTGTATCACCGGTTTGGTTTTATATACTGTATATATATTTGTAGATATCTAAAAACATTTGTTTCTTTAGCAACTGTATGAAAGCCTTAATTTAGTCTACTAAATGTTGGTGGTCCAGAACTTGCTTCGAGCGCATATCTGTAAGGCAAAATGTAAGAGATCATTAAGAGCTCAGAAACGTAAAAAGCTAAGCAGACTGATTGCGCCATTCATATTTTTTGCCTATTTTGCATTGCTGTTCTTTTTCCAGCAAGATTCCCATTCATAACTGGTAACAATTGTATTTATTTATCTCCATTTCACAACCAATTTGTTCTAATCTAATTGAGGTTAATATGATTTCAGCATCTACAGTCATTCAGCTTCTAATCACTCCAGCTATATATGTTCAAACCTTTTTAATAACATATAATTGTTATTTGTAGATAAGTAACACAGTCAGAAAGTCTCTAGGGCATAAGAAGTAATATCTGTATGTCAACTCCAATAATACCTTTAAAAGGGAAAGCTTCTACTTAAATAGAAAATGAATTAGTTCTGATGAGTTAGCATTACGCTGGGAATCTAAAGTAAAAAGCCTCAAAATCTTTACTGATTGCATTTAAGTGGACTGCCAGCGTAAAAATGAGTGACAGACACTAGAAAAAAATTTAGTATATGAAGAATTTATTGTTTCGTTATGAAAAAGTGTCAGGTTTAGGTAAAGATCAAGGCATGTCAGCAAACACCAAACTGGATCTATATTTCTTTCACTAATATTCATGTTTTTCAAAGTATAATTATAGTTTTTTATTCCAACTGGTTATTTTTTGTCTAAATACTGTTTCTATAGACTTCGGAGGGAGCCCCATAGTATTTGTATGACCTAGTTTCATATCATGGCATGCACTATCGGAGTATTAATTCTAATATGACGCCATGTGAAGATACATGGAGGTCTGCAATCCTCCGTGTTCTGCCATATAGTCTCTTTGCACATGGCAGTGCCATTTGTGTGGGGCAGAATATAGTTGACTCAGGTGGCACAGTTCTAAATAATAAAAATAAACACATTTACAAGACTTGTTAGGAGCTGAAATCGGGCAAACTACTTTTCCATTGAAATCCTCCACATCAATATTATCAGCTCCTGTGAGTCTGATAACTCTGAATTATTTGGACTTGATTCTAGGACACCCCAGAGCTAATGTTCAGCTGAGATGAGATGATTGATTTATCTTTGAAAACATTTACATTAAACGGCACTTCTCCTTTTTTACAGTGTGCAACTGACCTCGAAATTTCTCATTTCTCACCTGTGGTGGGCTCCCATTTACTGCCAACTACACATATTTTATTTAGCCTATTCTACTTGTATTTTCATCCACTTGCAAATACTGTACCTAAAAGCCTTCGAGTTGTCTCGTCATAAGTGCATTGCCGAAAGTTGGAAGGAAATATATATTTTTTCAAACAGACAATACGTGTTTTTGTTTCTTATTTTACTGAACCTGCATTGATTGCATGACCCAGTCATTCATTTTCTATGCAATAGCATACAAATGATAATTAAAATACAAAAGGTAAACTAAAAGTGTAAAAAGAAAGTGAGAAGTTTCATGCGTTATTTTATGTTCTACGTGCACACGGCTGTATTTTTAGCACCAACTGAGAAAAAACTGGATTTGAGACCGGAGAAAAGTTGCATATGTCGATTATGCCGACTACCATTAGGATCTGCTATTTGACAATCATTCTACAAGTTAGATTAAAATCAGCTTTAAAAAAATGACTTGTACAGATTCTGTTCACTGAAACAAGAAGGACTTTTAAAGCTTTAAACTCACTTCACTATTTTGGGCAGTATTTCATTGGTAACTGTAAGGCAAAAGCAAGAGTACAATCAAAATATGAGAACCTTTAGCAAACAGTTTGCTCCAATGACTCTGGAATAGTTCTTCTTGTGGTCTTGTCCCGACTAGTCTTTTTTTTAATAAAAGAGACTTAAGAGAAGCACAGGAGACTAGTGGACAGGTGACCTCAAGTATGCTAATTGATCCCATTACTGCCCACCCACAGGGAAATCTTGGCAGTGTGTGCATTGAACACTGTCACAATTCGGAAAACTGTTCTTCTGAGACCAAACTACCCCTTTAATGAAAGGTCACAGAGATTAAATGCTATGCTTAGACATGATAATAACATAGACAATGTAGGGAAACCAAATTTTGATTTCAGTGCTATCAAAAATTAAGTTTCCTGTTCCAATCTAATGGGAAGAAGCCATCTAAATTTTCTAGAGATGAGGTCTGTGACCTGAAAGGGTAGAATGATCTGTCCTTAAATTGGAATGCTGATTGAACAATTAGAGTAGGTGATTTGGGTTCATAATTGACCTATTAAGCAATAATTTAACCCTTTTAGTAAGACTGCCATAGCTGTTAGCACAATTTGTCCTTGAATATTCCAATTTCTCCCATAACGGATACCTTTTTATTGGCTAATTGGTTGGAAATGCAAATGCTTTGTGGTAACCTTACACATATGCGGTTGTGTGCTACAATGGCAAATTAAAGTTCACATTCTGCCCAATCTACCAGGTCTCTAAAAGTCTACATAGTCTTTTAGCTGCTCAGTGCATACCCATTTGCTCCCTGTAGGAAAAAACAAAGTCACAAAAGTATATGGGACAAGCCCAGAGCTAGCACTGAATACAGACAGTGAATGCACACAGTGATTAAAGATGGCCAAGAAACATAATTTCTCCAGATTTTCTTCTTTTAAGGCACTACAACCCTGGATGTGTGCCATATGCTGACAATATTTCCATGCACATTTTTTAGATATTACATTAAATTCTACAATGATAGTGTTTGCCACTGATGATGCACACTTAAAATGAGCGGTCAGTCACAGATTTTTTCTTCACTATTCTAGATATAGTGATCACAGTTAACAACCGTCAAATTGTTCTGTCATTAACTGTAATAGCGTCTGTAGGCACTTTACTGCAATTCTTCTTGTGTGATTGTACAGTACAGAATCTTAGTCACCCCAATGAACATTGTTGAATATTCTCAAAACTGCAAAATTTGCTAAGCAGTGACTTGAATTGCTTAGCAAATAAAGAATAAGATGTCAAGTGACAACTCAAAAATTTATAGGCAGCTTTGTCAACCACATAGAGATGCCGCAAAAGGAATAT